>VXAX01000384.1:261926-331207 GCA_013399835.1 Leptocoma aspasia
TTTTTTTTTTTTTTGGAGTTTGGTGAGTTTTTGTGTGGAGGATGTGGGTGAGCAGCAAAGCACAACTGGCTCACTGTAGCTCCAGGGGCAAATTGCTCCATGTGGGAAATTCAGGTCTAAAGCACGGGTCCATACAGAGTGACTATTACAGAACAGAAGGCAAAACCTAAAAATGACCCAAAATTCAGAAATCTTTTGCTCAACCCAGTTATCAGCTCTACTCATGCCGATAAGGCCCTATAATGCACTATAGTGTTTCATCCTATGTTTAAAAAGGCCCCTTTTAGCTTAAATAAATCCTCAGATGTGGCTTTTCGGAGGAGATTTTGGACAATGATGTGCTTGGAGGGAGAAACGTCCTGCTTGGCTTCATTTTGGGGAGAAAAAGCCTCTTCTCAGAGTAGGAGAAATTATAAAATGGAAAAAATTAAATTGAAATTTTGAAATTTTATCCCAATAAACTGGGTAAGAAGAGGAGAAAAGGTGTCTGGAGGGGGGAATTGGGCAAACTAGTGACACCTGAAAATGTTAAGCCCCCTTGCCCCCCAGGCAGCCTATGGGTTAATTCTGGGAGGGTTTAGGGCTATTTTTGGAGCTCTTTGTTCCCCACATCCACTCCTAGTGCTGAAAACAACAAATCTTATTTTCACTTAAAAGGGGACAGTCTTCTCAAAAACAAAGGGGATGGGGGTTTATCAACACTTTCTCCTCAAGGCAGCAGTGCAGAGGCCACCATTTCTTTAACAAATTCCTCCCTAATTTGGGGATTTCTTCCCTGTGGGTACTGTTTCAAGGTGGAAAATCCCCATTTCCCACTATGCTAGCTGCTCCCTTAGGGAGAAGGCCCAAAATGGAGCAAACATACCTGAAACCAGAGGATTAAAAACCAGACACCCCCCTGGTTTACAGTGGAGCTGTATTTTCTGTCTTCTGGATGTAACAAGCTTCTGGTTTTAAAAAGGGCCTTTTGAACTCTATTTTTGTAAGTACCCACCAACACCTACAAATTATTAACCTGAACAGTTGTAAACCCATCCCCAGGATCCACCTCTTTTCACTTACAATGGACATCAATGAGGAGCAGGAGAGGATTAACACCCCCACTGTCATGGAGGGCCTGCAGTCCTCACTCAGGTTTGCCCCTCCATGCCTCCCGCATTTCCCTTGGATGCACAGTTCCCACTCGGTCTGATCCTGAGGTGCTAATGGAAGAGGAGCAGCATGGGGAGAAGCAGGAGGCAATGGCTGGAACTCCCCCCGGGAATGTTCATCCTCAAGCCCCAAACCCCCACAAAACGTGCTCTGGGCTCCAGCTTTGTGGAAAAAGTCTTCAACTCTTGTGGGGGAAAAACCCTTCGGCTACTGCCCACAGCCTCTTTCATGGGCTGGTATGAGGTGTGCCTGTCACTCAGGAGGGTTTCAGGGTCCACAGGTCCCTGTGGCTGCAAGGTGCATCTGCTGGCTTTGCTCATGGAGTGGGGGCTGTGCACCCTCCACACCCAACCATCTGCCCCCCCAGCTGCTGACAGGATGCTGTTGAGCTGCCCTTGAGCAAAAAGAGGCTGATTTCCTCCCCACCCCAATGCTGGAGAGCCAGCTGTGGGGCTATTGCGTTACATTAAAAGGCAGGGGGTTTTGTTGTTTATTTTTTGTAGGGACTTTCAAACTAAATATCCATAAAGCTTTTCAGACAAAAGTGGATGGAGTGTTGGAATCTCATCTGTTGGACCAAGACGCTGCAAAGAAGTGCTTTGCTTTACATATCACTGGACCTTGTCCTCCAAGGAAAGATCAACCTCACCATGAGCCAAAACAACCAATTATACAACTGAGCAGGGCTGTAATGTGAATTTAGCTGTCCCCTGTGCTTTGTCAGGGCCCCTGTGTTTTGTCTAAAATTAGGGTCCCAAAGATAAAAGTTGCTGCCTTTCCTGGCAGTTTCCCCTCTTCCTCAGACCAAGGTAAAGAGTGCATGTGGATGGGGAGGCAATGCTGGCAGCAAAGGAGTGACTGGGACTGCAAGGGGCAGAGAACTGCCCAGTCCTGTCTGTGCCTGCTGATAACAGCACTTTATTACATGGTTGAACCCTAACAACTTTCTGCTGCTTCAAGATAGTGGTTCATTTAGCGTTTTCCCCCCTTCTAATTCACTTGTAGGCAGTGAAATGGGGGATAAAATCCTGTCTGTGGCCCCTCTCCCTGCTTACATCCTGGCAGTGAATACAAAATCCTGAAAAGGCCCAAGCCTGAGTGATCCTAGGAGATGTGAAACGTGGTTTTAGCCCACTTCTCCTAAATTCTCTACAAATCCTAAGCAGAAAAGTTTCCACTTGCAAAACCTTATTATGAGACATCTAGCAGCAGCAGCAGCAAAGCCCATTTTCTTCCTCAAGGTGAGTTTTTAAAAATCTTTTAGGGACATTCTCCCTGGTTTTCTGGTCCATGCTTCTACTGACAAACAGCTGAGGAACTAAAAATACCTCTGGTCTCCCACCGAGAAACAAGAGTGAAATGTGATTGTTAAATTAGATGTTATAAGGAAAATTAAATGGAGCTGGGTGGGGAATGTTTGTTCTTGAGTGGAATGTTTGTTGGGGTGGTGGAAGTGTCTCCACTTGGGAGGTTCATAGTGGATTTTTGTGGGACTCAGGGGCAGAGGGTGAGCAGAGCTGGCCCCTTGCCCAGCCAGAGCAGTGGCCTGAGTCATTCACCTGCCAAAGTGGCTGGGGAAAGGCAAAGATTTCAGTCTGACTATCAGCATCACAGAAAGCCACCTGCCTGCCAGCATAATCCAGAGCCACCTCGATGCGTCAGAGAGTGTGGTTGTGAGGCAGAGATGTGGGGCTGGGCCAGGTGAGAGCCTCCAGCTGCCCCAACCACTGCCCACAGCCCAAACCCCACGTTTGGGGCTGAGACTGAAGCAATCCTTATGGGACACGAATTCCCAAGCCACCCCAAGTGCCCAGTTGGGACTGGGACAAACCTTCACAGCCCAGCAATGACAGTCCTCCACAAAGTCCTGCTGACCCAAAACACAGTGGAGAGACTCAAAGCACTCCATTCCTGAAGGCAGAGGAGCTGGGGGTGATTCCCAGTGGCCTGCAGTCTCATGATCTGATGACACCAGGATTTGGGGGTGAGCTGTGGCTGGATCCAGGGTCACGGCTGCTGGCAGGGAGAGGGATGTTCATGAGCCTCTATGCATTGGAATATCACCTCCAAAAATTGCACCAGAGCATCAGCTCCAGGCTCTGAACCCAAATGGGGGTTCAGTAAGTCCCTGAAGCTGGACTCACCTCTCCGGTATCCCTCTGAGTCTTCCTCCAGAGAGCACCCCAAGATGTCTGGAAATAGAAGATGACCCCAGAGATTTTTACCTCTGGATCTGGCCCTGGGCCTTCCCCACATCCACCCAATCCCTGTTTCATGGAGAAAGCAAGACCACCTGAGATGGGAGACACAACTCCCTTCATCTGGGGCATCATCTCCCTCCATACATAATTAGTGTCCTAAGCATTCTGCACCTCCCATCTTCATTTTTCTATCTCTTAAGGCTAATCAGGAATAAATCCCTGATTTTCTTTTAATTAAATGAGCATTTGTGATGCTTTCACTTTCCAGCCAAATCTGCCCCTTCCCATTTCTGCTTAATAAATTCCCTTTTTTTTTTGCCAATTTTTAGCCTCCAAGCACCTTAAAATTGTGTCACTGCCTCTGCCAGCATGTTGGTAGCAAAAATCCCAGAGGAAAAGAACACAGGGTGAGAAGAAGATCCAAAAACTGGAGGGTTTGGGGCCAAAACTGGTGTTCCTGGTGATGCTTTTTGGCTCCAATACCTGTTCAAGGTGGTTCCGGCATCCTGGAGAGGAAGGGAGAAAGACGCTTAGGGCTGCTTTCCTGTTAATAAAAGCCAAAAGGGGAGAAACAGATTCTGGGGCAAAGTTTTGGCTCACCCACAGCAGGTCACCATCTGGTTGCTGGCACTTGGCCTGCACAGCATTGCTGGATTCATGACATCTCGGCAGCTTCACCACGTTGCTGTTCCTCCAACCTCCAGCACAGGCAATGGAACCAGGAAAGAAACCATGATTCCTGGTCACCCAGCACCCAGAGGAGCCCTTTCAGCATTGCGTGCAGCTTCTGCTGCTCAGCACTGACTCAAGTCTGGGGGATGAAGGAGAAGGAGGAGGATGCTGGAGGGGGAATGAAGCAGTTTGGCCCCCGTGGTGCACCCAGATGGCAGCACCACCCACCAGCATCTCCTGTTTTGTCTCCTTTGCTGCCTAAGTCAGTCCAGCACGTCACTTGTCCTCCTCTTGCAGGGCTTTCAGGGAAGCTTCAAACTCCTTCTGCAGGGAAAAGGGGTTTATACTCCTGGAGAAGGGAAGAAAGGAAGGAGAGGGGGCTGGGACCTCTAAAGCACCAGGGATATGGCCAGTGCAGATGGCCCCATCCTCACCCTCCTCTGCAGCTGCACTGAAGCGGATATGTACATGCATATCCAGATTATAATTAACTTCAGTTATGCTGCATGCACACTCTCACCTTATCCATACAGTTATGTAAACACATAGTCGTAAGTGCGGACTAAGGTCTCCCAGACAGGCTGGGATATCCCATCTCTCCAAGGTCTCCTGTGAAAAAGTTGCCACCAGACCTTAAAAAGCTCCCACCACCCTTCAGCTTCCATTCCCTTTCCCCGACTCCTTGCACCATCAGCCAGGTCCAAACTCCCTTTGGGGACTCCCATTTCCCCTCTGCACCCTGAAGCAGAATAGGAACCCTCCACAGTGCAGGCTCTGGGTGACAGCAGGAGTTTGAAATCTCCATATTCTGGTCACAATACTATCACCTGCTAACTGTTTCATACTTGACACTCACCAAATTGCAGCATTTCAGCTCAGTTTTGGCTTCTAGACACTTGCCTTGCTTTTTTTCCCTAGAAAGAGGGAAAAGCTTTGCTCAAAATACATATTCCGGGGGTTGAGTTTTAAGGAAAATTAGCATTGTTCAGGCAGGGGGAGAGTGTCTGAGACGGGGATCCACTCACCCTGTACCAGCGAGCGGCCTCTTGGAGTGGCACGGCGGGGTCGGCGTGATGCTCGGCACAGGCAGTGCAGACAAGGACTCCATCGTGGTGACACAAGAGAGTGAGAGGTCCTTGGTGCCTGTGGCACAGATCCTGCGCCGGCGGCAGGGCCAGCTCCTGCACGGCTGCCACCACGTTGGCCAGCTGTCTGTTAGGGTGGAAGCCACTGATGCCTTGTGAAAGCTGGCCTAGAATAGAGGCTAGACAGAGTTAAAGAATAATGTAGGTATTTATTAGAAGGCCTTAATGGATACACCTTGGGCAGTACAAGAGCCCAGCCAGGGCTACACACAAGAGGAACCCAGAATGGTCACAAAATGGACAACCGGTCACAGGGTCTCACACTTTTATAAGTTCTGGTCCACTAGCATATTGTAGGTAATTATCCAATTACAGCTTCTGCTTATGAAGTCCCATCTTGGTTTTTTTTTTCTTTCTTCATTCCACCATTGTTTATGCTCTTGGGCCTGAAATTTGGATTGGCTGTCCTTGGTCCCCAGCTAGAGAAGGAATTGTTTTGTCTACCTACTATGTGAAGAGAGCCATAATATGAAGCTCAGAACTACACGCTGAAGCAGTACAGAATCTGAAAAATATAAAAGCTAAAACCTGAGGCATCACCAAGGTGTGGGAATGGGACTCGGCAGTGCGGGCACGGAGCGCCGCCTGCCACGCACCACGATAGGCAGAAATTGTGGCTGCAGCTCAGGGTCGTGACAGGATCCTGGAAGAAATCCAAGCAGACGGTGCAGGTGGTTTCCTCCTGGAAGTATCTGATGGCGTTTCCCGAGGCCATGGTTGTTTACAGGACGCAGTCGGGGAGGTGCTCACCGACAGGGGCCAGGTCAGGGTATTCCTGGAATACCCAGGGTATTCAGGGAATTCCTGGAAGTGGCGGCGGGGCGGGACACTGGTGTCGGCGCCCGAAGCCCCCCAAGCAAAAGCAACCCCGGGCGGGTCCGACATTCCCACTGCCCCAGTCATGGAACATCCCCGGGCCAGCGCCCGCGAGGATTTATGGGCGGGAGGAAACTCAGGCAGCGGCAGGTGGGCCTGGGAGAGATGAGTTATGTACAAGGCGAATTCTTACCGCTCCGGCTGCACCGCGGGAAGCAAAGTGCGGTCAGAAGGGGGCTCCAGGAGACAAGGATTAAAGCAGGAATGTGGCAAGTGAGCAGGGTTCCCTGGAGCTCATGTGGATACCAGCTTGGAGCAGGAGGGTTGAATTGAAATAAAAACCCACCGTTGTGCGTATTTTAACTATAATAACGTTAACGGAGTTTCAATATAATATATCTCATTTTAGTATAAGACATATATATGTTTAAATATAATTGCAAATTTTATTATAGAGCTATAAAAATAAAAACCACATAATGTTTAAAATATTAATCAGGACTTATAGTTATGAATAAGGTAGATAAAACAATAAAAGAAGTTCGATGTTTCCAAACAGTTGTAAAATCCGCTGTGCCCCAAAATTGATCAGCTTTGGTTTTTCACGGGAAAAAAATATGGAGAAATTATGGGCGTGGGGCGAGAAGAACCGCACTGAGCATTCGTAACTCACAAAAAATGCCGTTTATAGCCTCAGATTTGCCTCTGCCCGGGGGAGATGGGGCGGGGGCGCATGGAAACCTCCCTTCTCGTTTGATCTCGGGCAGTGCCGCTGTCCCGTCCCGCCACTGACTCCTCGAGGTGTGGAGAGGGACAGGGCGGGACCGCGAAACCGAGCCCAAAGAAACCCAAACTTTGATGTCTCGGGGCAAAAAAAAGGGAGGGGGGAAAAAAGAAAACCCAAGCTTTTTGGGATTTTTTCTTGGTTGGTTGGTTGTTTTTTTGGGGGGGGGAGGGGATTGTTTGGGTTGTTTGGTTTTGGGTTTTTTTTTTGTTTCTTTGTTTGTTTGTTTAAATTATACTTTCTTCTAAGAAACGCCCGAAAGACTACTTAACAGCAGACCAATCTAATGTTTAAGTAATTCAGGCACTTATTGTTATTTTCGAAGGAGAATCTCAGCCGACATAAGGATTCTGCAGCAACAAGAGAAGTCAGGGCTATGCTAGGTGTAAGTATTTTCCCATAAATTTTCTCCCCGGGGTGAAGTGGCGGTGAAGGGGCTACACGAAGGGGGCGGGCGAGGCGAGGCGAGGCGGCGATAAAATGCTTGCCCTCGGGGTGGCCGCTGCCTGGGGTGGCCGTGGCGGTGGCGGTGTGGTGTGAGCCGCCCCTCGGGGTGGCCGCTGACCCGCGTCTCAAAGAGCTGCGCGGCGGGACGGGCGAGCTGGTGATCCCCGAGCCGAACTGAGCCGTGGCCGGTGCCGGAATCACCAGAAAAGCTGCCCGGAGGGCGAGACGGCGCTACAAGAGCCGCACCGAAGGGGGGGTGCGGTGCGAGGCGCTCTGGTCGCTGCCCCAGCTCTAGAAACTGCACGGCGGTACGGGCGGGACGGCGACAGAGGGGAATGTGAATAGAGATGTGAATAGAATGTATACAGCAGAATAAAATAAATAGAATTATCGAGCCGCAGCAAGGGATGGCCACTGAAAGCTGCACCGAAGGACGGGACAGGCGCGGTCCCGCGGGCGTCGCCGCTTATCGCGCTGCTTATCGTGTTGGGGCAGCCGAGTGACGACAGGCAGAGCCGCGGCAGCCACTTCCAGCGGCGGGGAGGAGCGGGACGTGCTGTTTGTTCTCTATCAAGGCCGCATAGTTTAGGCCCCGGGACACGTCCGCCACTCCGCACCCGAGAACCGCGACCCGCTGCCCCTCACTCGCCTGCTCTCTCCTCCCTGGCCCAGCGGAACCAAGAAATACCTTAAAATCTAGCCTGTGCACA
This sequence comes from Leptocoma aspasia, assembly GCA_013399835.1. Lineage (NCBI taxonomy): Eukaryota > Metazoa > Chordata > Aves > Passeriformes > Nectariniidae > Leptocoma > Leptocoma aspasia. Next base: position 269,854 of record VXAX01000384.1, read on the forward strand.
GACACACACATACACACCGGCGTGCAGAAAAAGAAAACCGGGAGTAGGTGGAGTTTGTTTGTTTGTTTGTTTGTTTGTTTTCTTTAATTCATGACTTACATGGTGAGCAGCAGCACAAGATTGGTTGCTAATTAAAGCAACTGGGAGGGGAGCTTGTCATAAAACCATTTCTCTGCCTAGGAACATGGGCAGCACCTAGGCTGAGGATGCACAGGCAGCATCTTGCAGAGTGCAGCTGCTGTGTCCATGTCCTGCAACTCCTGGCAATGACCCCCTCGCAGTTGCCAGCCAGCTCCTGGTCTCAGCGGGGCTCTCTGGCCTCGTCCTGCTCCTCCTGCTCATCGCACCGCACACTTTTACTCTCTGCCAAAAGCTGTGGGAGAGGAGTCATGCCAGTCTCCAGCGTCGCCTTTGCTGTGGGGGGACCCATGGGGGGATCCGTGTCTGGGAGGAGGGAAGAAAGTGGGCAGTGAGCAGGTGCAAAGTCTGCTGCTGCCTTTCCCTTGGACAAGCTCCTCTTCCTCCTGAAATGCCTCTGACTTCTCCCCAGATAACTGAATTATCCCAAAAATTATCCTAAAATGCAACTGAATTCCTCCCAAAATACTCTGAATTCCTTCCCCTAATATATCTGAATATCTGAATTATCCCAAATACCTCTGCATTCCTCCCCAAAGCCTCCAAATTCTCCTAAAACACCTCTGAATTCTCCTAAAATATCCGATTTCCACCCAAATACCTCTGAACTTCTCCAGGGCCTCCCACAGAGCATCGCTTTGGTGGCAGCAGGAGCTCAGGCTCTTCTCCAGCTCCTTGGGGAGCCCCGGCGGGAGGTGGAGCCTCATTTCACTCCAGCTGGGAAAAGAAATGACAGCGACAGGTGTTATGTGACAGGTGTATCAGCCAAGCACACTCAGCAACTGGAGTGATAGGGACGTGAAGCAACCAGTTGCCACATACCTGCTTAGGATGCTCCCAACATCCTGAAAGGAAAAAGGGAGAAAAAAGGGAGTTCTAGACCACATAGACAGCACTTTGGGAGAGCTTCCGGGTAAGAACGGCACTCACCTGTGGCAAGCACCTGGCCTCCAGCTGCTCGATGAGTCTGTGGAGCTGTGCAACCCCCTCGGCCACCCGCAGTGATTTTTCGGCGTGGGTAGCTGCGAAGGTGTTGTCCAGCTCAGTCAGGCGCCCCAGCACGGTGCGCTCCTGCTCCGCCAGCAGCCGGCGCAAGCGCTCGAACTCAGCCTCGATGCGGCGCCGCTCGGCTTCACTCATCTCCTGGAGGAGACGAGAAATCCATATGCAACCCCCAGACCTCAATTTCCTCCTTTTGAGTTAAAGGACAAAAGTACTTCCGCTGTAGGCAGGGGGGCTGTGACACTGGGGCAGGGCTGGGGATGCAGGTAATTAGCAGCTGCAGGGTAATTACGTACTTCACCCCAAGTGAAGTCCTTTCCCCTCCCCTGTTGGCATTCCTCTCTATATTCTGTCCAAAACCAATCCAGGCCCTGAGAAGCAGGGGGGAGGGTTAATTCCATCTTCACAAATGTCCCTTTATGACTCAGTCGGGGATGAAAATGAGCAATGCCATGACATTGATTTAAAATGGGGATAATAAGCAGCTGCACATTCAGGTGGTGCTTGCCAAACCTGCCCAGGATCTGCACCAACCACTCCAACTGGATGTAGGGCTTTGCAGGGCACCACGATGCCTCTTAGATATGATCCCACGTGTTTCTTGAAGAGGAGCTTGGGGAAAAATAAGTACCCAAAGACCCATTCAGACTGCTGAAGAACGGAGGGGGCCCCCTGTACCAGGTACTCCTGGTGTCTCTTCTCTTCACTCGCACTCCAGTCCAGAAACTCTGCCAACACCTTCTTTAGGGATTGCAGGTGAGACTGAATTTTCTCCTGAATACACCAAAAAACAAACAAACAAACAAACAAACAAACAAACAAAAAAACCCCACAACTGAAGCAGTTAGCTTGTTTGTATAATCCTGCCTTCAAAATCTTACAGTATTTGGGGGAGGAAAGCAAATAATCCCCCTAAAAAAGCCCCCTCACTGCTTTCCCTGAAAAGCAGGGATCAACTCACTTTATGTTTTTCCCACAACTAGGAGCAGGCACTGGAGCCTTGCTTTCCCATGAAGAAATTAAAATACTTTCACTTTGCACCTTTTTTTCACGGGGAGGGAGAGGGGGAAGGGGAAGACCTGATGGGTCATAGGAAGGTGATCTCACCTCATAGGTCTCATCCAGTCCTCCAAAAGTCTTCATGTCCACAGCCTGTGGTGGCTCACCCATTGCCTCCTGAGGGGTTTTTGACTCTTCAACACCAAGAGATGAAGCTCTGGCCAGTGTCAGCACAGGTGTTTTCTGTGGCTGCTGTGGCCATGCTGCTCTCCTGGCGAGGAGAAAGGCGTGCTGGGGGTTGGCAGTGGCACAGGGTGAAGCTGCCTGCCCTTGAACCGCCCGTGGGTGTTCCTGCGCTCAGATCTGGCACAAACTGCCCCAGCTGGAAAAGCAAATGTCATCCCCCACACACAGTCTTTAAACAAATTTTATATCCACACGGCTGTCTTATTTCCAGGCATTGCTGTCACATTCCTCACCTGGAAGCTGTTTGCCTTGTTCACTTCTGTCATGTGTAAGGGGCCAAAGTCAGATTTGGGGAACTAGGGGGGCAAAATTTAACTGATTTCTCCCTTGTGGTGCCATGCAATAATGTGGTTTTTTGCAGTGCCTTAATTTTCCTCCCTTTCCTCCCCAGTGCCTGTGTTGAGAAAATAAATGGCCCTGAAAGGGGGGAAAAGGGGGTAATCAGATGGTGCAGGTGTCCAAGCACGTCATGGCCCCATCTGCAGGCAAGCGATTGGAGGGCTCCTCCCTTCTTGGCTGATAAAAGCTGGCAGAAGGTGAGATAGGACTGAGCTTTGGCTGAGCCTGTGCCAGAGAGAGGAAGAAAAAAATCCCAAAAGGAAAAAAAGACAGTGGAGAAGCAGCCAGTGGAAGAAAACCAACTGGAGGAACCCCAAAACAGCACCAGCAACAGCAAGGAAAATACCAAGAAGGTTTGAGTGAGGGGGAAAATCTCAGTGCTGATGGGGGGAGTTACATCACCCTGATGTATTGGGGGTGGGAGGAGATTCTGAGCCCCCTCTCCATCCCATGAACTCAAGAAGGGAAGTAATTTACCCTTGCTTTGGTCTCAGGATCTTTGTTTCAGATTTAAAGATGTTTTGCAATGGAGGGTCATGATGATTATTTACTTCTCATCTACCTGTAACAATCCAGCCAGGGAATTTGGGTGAGAAACAGCATGGCTTCTGCTTTTATCTCCATTTGGGTCATTTTTCTTACTTTTACTCATCACCTTGCTGCTTTAATTCCCTTATCTGCAGATTTGCTGAGGAAAACACATGGAAAAAGGCAACCTGTTTGTTTTCTGTCACAGCATGGTTTATTCAATCATTTTGAGGCTTTATTACTCACACCCAGCACCCTTTAGCAAGCGCAATCCCTTGTATGCATGCAAAACCCCACGCTGACTTCCAGAGGATGAATTTGAGGCCATTTGGTGCCAGCTCTTATCTCCCCCATACACATTTTCTCCAAGGTCAACAGCAAATTTTTTACCCTCTCACAAGATTTCTCTGGATGTGAGCAGTGAATGTGGCTTATCTCAATTTTAGGGACTTTCCTCATTCAAATAAACTTTGTCAGATTTCATTCATGAATGGTGGAGGCAGAGATGGATTTAAGACGGATGGATTCAGCCTTCAGCCCGCATGAGGAATGGAGATTTGGGGGTATAATAATGTCTACAATGGAGATATTATTCATTCCAATGTACTTCATAGTCATCAGGGAATTAATTGATTTAACCCATCCCCAAGCGTCTTCCCATAAATGAACCAAGCTCTGTTGCAACTGTTGAAGAAAAAGAATGCTATTTTCTTGAAGTACTTTGATTAAATGTGGTGGTTAAACACATTTTTTGACATAGAAAGGGGCAGAAGCTGAGATGTGACTGTTTGAAGAATAATAATTAGATTTTATCCTTTCTTTCCTTGTTCTGTGCCTCCAGTCAGGAAGAGAGGACTCTGAGGGTACAATGGCTTTCTTCCTCAAACCACGGCCATGCACGTGGGACCTTGCCCTGGACTACCACACTGCCAAACAGTTTGAAGGTAATCAGAGGTGGCTAGAAAGGAGCAAAAAAAATACCTGTTCCTTGTGTTTTCTGGGCTGAGACGTTCAATAGAGTTGGAGATTCTTAAGCTCCACCTGTCTCCCTCCCTAGGCCCTCCATCTCCAACCTCCATCTCTTTGCTCTTCTATCTCCAACCTCAACTGGACATGTATGCTCCATCTCCAGCTTCCACCTCTTCACACTTAAATCTCCAGCCTCACCTCTCATCTCCCTTTCTCTTTGAAAAGTCACCAGTGAAGGTGTTTTGGGGGTTTGTGTTCTCCAGGCTTAAATTTGGCTTCTGATTCATTCTCTGTTCTGCTTTTCAGTGGATGTAACCCTGGATCCAGCCACAGTGGGTCCAGAGGTGATCCTCTCTGAGGACCTCAAAGAAGCCAGCTGGGGTAGACCTCGATGCCAGTGGCCTGAGGGTCCAGGCCGGTTCGACACAGATCCATGCATGCTGGGCAGCGAGGGCTTCACCTCGGGCCGTCACTACTGGGAGGTGGAGGCCAGTGGGCGCTTCTGGGCCGTGGGGGTGGCCCGTGAGTCAGTTCAGAGGAAAGGCCGGGTCCTCTTCAAGCCCAACACTGAAATCTGGGGCTTACAGAAGTATGATGAGCTCTGCGTTGCCCTCACAGCTCCATCCAACACCTCTGTCCCACTCCTCAATGGGGAGATTGGGGTCTACCTGGACTATGAGGTGGGACAGATCTCTTTCTATGCTGTCAGCAGCCGCCAGCGCATCTTCACTTTTCCTGTGGCCTCCTTCAGGGGGGAGAGGGTCTTCCCCTACTTCTGCGTGCTCCTCTCAACCATTAAACTGTCCCCCAAGGGCTGATGCCCTGGAAGGATCCTCCCAAAAGCTGGTTGCATCGTGGTGGTTGGAAATGCTTGTTGATGCTCCTCAACTCTTATTTTCCAAGTCTTGGAGTCATTTCTAACTCAGTTAATGGTCCTACCTCCATCTTAGATGCCTCTGTTTTGGGTTATGTCCAGGGGGTTTTGAGTCTGAGCTCAGCATGGTTCATCTCAAGTTGTTAAATTCATCCAAACCTTGTTAACAGGAGCTGGGCTTCCCTGAGCTCGTTTTGAGTTAAAAACTTTGGTTTTTTCTCCCAAATACAGCTTCCTCTGAAGGTTCCTTTTGCTGACCTCAGTGCCTATGATTGGCTGGGCTTTCAGCAAAAATTAAAAATCTTAATTTTTGCGGGCTTTGTATTATTACCAGCCGTTACAACTCATATTAAAACTGAAATTGTCATCACAAGGATGTGCTCACACCCACCGCCCCCACTCTTTTCCTCTGCTGTTTCCCATGGTTGAGATGTATTTCCAAGTACTTAGGATGTAAATATGCTCAGAATAGAATAAATTTCTTTTTCTCTAAGAAGTAGAAGGCATCTGCATTTGTGCCATCACCAAGTTGCCCCAAACCCAAAAAGAGCCCCCAGGGCTGCCCTGCCCACCCACTCCACCCCCCTGGATTCTCAAGAACTATCTCACGTGGATCCCCAAAAGCTGCCTTGTCCCAGAAACACCTTGTTGGTCCCCTAGAAACCCCAATAACCCCTTGCCCAAGGGGTTAAAAATATTTTTGAGATTTTCTTTCATGTCCCTATGGTGCACCAGACATCTGGGAGTGAGAAGGCCTCCCTGCAGCACCCAAGGAGCTGACACAGAGGTTTGGAGGCCGTCTCATCCTGCTGCCCTTGCTTGAGCTCTGCAGCTCATGTTTATTACAAATCCAGCTTCTCTCAGTGCTGCAGTGGGAGGAGCTGAGCCCACTGTCATCCAGGTAAGCACAGAGCCCAGCACCATGGATCCGAAACCTGGAAGTACAGAGGACATAACCCATTTCAGATGGCAGGAAAAAGGAGAAAAGTCACACATAGGCTTCCCTCAGCTTCAGTTCTCAGGCATCCTCATGGGCACCAACATGCCAAAATATCCATACATATTTCTTTTATAGGAATAGAACTAATTCAATATTAATATGCCAGCACTGACACTGATCTATTTCTAATATGAAACCCAAAGCTTTGCAAGAAAAAAACAAACTTAAAATAAAAAATTTAACTTAGGATTTTCTCACTAAGTGCACCACTCCATCTTTTAGGTCAGAGGGGAAAACAAAGGCCAGTTCCAGATGCAATCAATGTTGCCCTTCCCAAATATTGTCCTATCGCTACCTCTGGATGTACCTCAAGTACAAGAAGAAATGCACATTTTGTGGCTGAGGAAACACGAACCAACAACATAATAATGAAAAACATGGACTCACAGGTGAGATAGAGGTGAGCGGTTCACCCATTGCCATGGCTGCTCCTCATCCTCCCGCAAAAGGCCAATCCAATGCTCTGAGATGCCTTTGTATCTCATCACAAAGCTCTGAAAGAGAGGAAAAGCAAAGGTTTTTACCTTCTTCCAACCAAAAACCTCAATTTTACCAGTTGCTCATGCTGCTTTAGGGCTTCTTTGGGGCTTGAACATTTCAATCTGCTACCAAAAGGTGTTATCTAGAAACAGGGGTTTACTCCTACAGTTCTTGCAGCAGTTGGCTTTGGTGAGGAATTTGAAGACACCCATGATGACATACCCTCAAGGCCTTTTCCTCAACTTCTCACCCCAGATCTTCAAGAAAGATCCTGGAAGAGCACTCAAAGAAACCAAAAGGTTTCAAATACACTGCTTTTGGGTTTTTCCCCATGCCGAGCAGGTCTTCATGTCCCCTTACCAAGTCCTCCATGCTGTCCAGCATGGCCAAGGAAGCACCAAGCGCTGAGCAGTTGTCCTGGCTGGATGTCCAGTTCCCCTCAACCTCAGAAAAATAGTAGCATTTTCCTCTGTACCTGATCCAGTCGAAGGGACACTGAAAGCAGGGCTGGGCATGAGGCTGAAAAGCCTGCACTGTCATTAAAAATAGAACAGCGTTAACGAGCAGCACCTTCCCCTTGCCTCTCTGGGGTGGGGAGCTCATCCTCCACCTCATAGCTTCCAAAAGTCTTGCATCTGCCTCAACTGTAGGCAAAGAGAATAATTAAGATACCAGGAGAGACCTGTGAGAAAATAATCTCAAATCATGGCCCAGCTTGTGATGTTGGACAAGAAACACAGGTGCTGCACCTTCAAAGAAGGAAACAGGGTGGTAAACTTCAAAAAAACACATTTTAAAGAGGAATTTCAGAGTTGCCCTATCCCTAAACATGCCCTTGGGTGTTGGTCTCTGTCATTAACGCAAAAGTACTGAAAATGACAGGCAAAGCATCCTCTTACTCCTGCAGACGTCTTGACTTGGTGGGACTCATGCCAACATCTCCAGGCCCCTTCTTCTCTGAAAACAATACTTCTATGTGACTGTACTCCTGAAATGGCTCTTCCTGTTGATTTTCTAAGGGTTTCTAGATGACATCAGCTCCCACACCAAGGGGCTGGGTTTGGTCTTTCAGTAGAAAGACTGCTCTGAAACATCCTTCTCCCAGAGAGAACAGCAGCTTGGGTGGGCTTTGTCTTCCCCAGGAACATGGAAGTAGATCTGTCACAAACGCAACAACCCAAAATATCTCAGAGACATTACCTGTGAGACTAAATCTTTGACATTTACCTGCAAAAGCAATGGCTGTGATGAACAGAGCTGTGAAAAGCACTGACAGCATCACCTGGCAGGCGACACGTGCCTCCGGCTTCATCTCCATGCTGTGACCTGCAGGAGAAGAGACATTCAGTGCCTCTGCGAGGGCTCCCAGGGCAGCAGCATGCTACAGGTCATGCCAAGATGACCAAAGGCTGGTCTCATGTCAATGCCACTGGACTTGGTGTCATTTTGGGTGAGAAATACCAAAAATTCTTCTTCATGTGGAACAAAATTATTTATTTTTTTATTTATAGAAGCTCTTTGGTGAACAGTTTCCTCCCCAGCTCCAGATGCAAACTCATCAAATGTACCATAATTAAAATTTTGCTTTAATTTCTGGGGTTTACCTCATTATTAAAGTTCAGTGGAGTTTTTTTCTCTACCTAAACTAAGACACTTTGGGTCATAGTGCCTCCATTTCTGTATCTTGTGATCCAGAATAAGAACTTTCCCTTCACCACAAGCAAAGAAAATTCTGTTTCCTAGGCGTTTCATCCAAAAATCTAGATGTTTTCATCCAGTAGGACTTCCCCCATATTTTGTTTAAGATTTTCCCTTTTTGTCCCCATCATATGAACCAAATTTAATGGGAAAAACCTTCTTCTCCCCTCTTCTTCTTCCTGAAAAAATATTAAAAAGTAAGTCAGAAGCCAAATATGCCAAATATGAAAAAAAAAAGAAGAAGTTATATTAAAAATATTTTTAAATCAACAAATGAAAAATCAACAAAAAATAGGAATATTTGTGGGGGGAAAAATATGCCTAAAATAATCAGTTACTCAAGAGCCTCAGGAAGGGTTAATACTAAATTAGAATAATCCATCATGTCTGAAATTGGTCTGTTTAGAGCAAAAATTCTATCAGCTGAGTGACAAAAATTTTCCCTCAAGGGAAGTGCCAGAAAAAGCTTTTTCCCCTCTACAACCTCACTTCAGCTGGGCTTGTTCTCAAATTACATAAGTATCAAAATAAAAGCAAAACCCAGTGATTCTACAGTTCATTGCCCTACAGTTACCTGCCCGCTTGTTCCTTTCCATGCCAAAAAATCCGGAATAAACTCTCATTTCCTCCATTTTTGGGGTTCCACCTCTACAGGTGCTCTTGCCTCACCTGCCAAGCAAAGTTCCATCTATCAGAGGTGTCACAAAGGCCGTCCATGCTCAGTTAAAATTTTCTTACCATTTAAAATTTTCTCCCTGCACCATATTTAAACTTTTCTCCCCAGCTGAAGTTTTCTCACACAATTAAAATCTTGTCCCCCCAGTTAGTTTTATCTGCCTAATTAATTTTCTCTCCTTTTCTCCCCTCAGTTAAAATTTTCTACCTGTAAGTCAAGTTTTTTCCGCACAATCAAACTTCCACCCTAAATTAGTTTTCTCCACCAATTAAACTCTTCCCCCATAAAGTCTCCTCAGGTAACATTTTCTCCCTGCAATTAAAATTTTCTGCTGTATTTAAAGTTTCCTCCCTGCAAACTTTTCTCCCCATTAAAGTTTTTCCCCCAATTAATACCTTCTCCCCTCAATTAATATTTTCTTTTCAATTAATATTTTCTCTCCAAAATTAAGGTTTTCTCCCCTAAATAAAAGTTTTCTCCTCCCATTTAAAATAATCTCCCCCTATTAAAATCCCCTCAATTAAAATTTTCTCCTGCAATTAAAAACTTCTCCCTGCAACTGAAATTCTCTCTTCCAGTCATAATTTAGGACCACCCCCCCCTCAGTCCCCAGGCCCATCCCAAACCCTGTCACCTCTGTCTGCTCTGTGGGAACAAGCCCAATGCTGAGGGACAACCTGCTCCTGTGAAGAGAAACAAAGCATTAAAAAAAGTTGTTTTGGTTTATTTTATTGTTTTCTTAGGGAATTTCCTGTGCCTCCTCAAGGGCAATGAAGAAGGAGCTGCCTGCCCAGGGCCACCTCCCCACCCACTGAAGCAGGGGTTCCCCTCCAGCTCCACCTGGCATCACTTCACCCTCTTTTCCAGCATTTCCGGATTTTTTTGTCAACTAGGGAGATGGATTGTCCAAAAATTATTTTTTTAGTGTGCAGTTGGAGGAAACACTGCTTGAGGTCACTCTGTTCCAGGATGTCAGGGCACCCCAGAACAGCCTTCAGGGATTCTACAGGGGTGAAGTACAGTTCCCTGCAGCTCATTTTATAAGTTTTTTTACTATAAAAATATAAAAAACCAAGTATTCTTGCAAGTAAGCTACCCAGCTGCAGGGTTTTACCCTAAAACCTAATTTTTTTTGTATTTTTGGGGGGGGTTTGTAATTACTGTTCACATACCACTGCAGCAGCTGTCTTTGCAGAGGGCAGGAAGGCTGGCTGATAGGAGCTCACCACAAAAACTTTCTCTGACAAAGAAAAGGCTGCATGTGGAAAACAAACTAAAAATAAACATGAGATAATAAAAATATAAAAATAAAAATTACATAAACACAAATTTAAAATAAAAGTATTTTTTATATTCATTAAAAAATTAAAAATAATTTTAAAATAATGTAAAAATAAAATAATGCAGTGCTTTTCCTACTGGGGCTTTTGGGTTTATCCTCTTATTTACCCTCTTTCTGGCTGCTGACAGGTATTGGGGCAAATTTCTGCTTTTTTCCTTGCTTTCTTTTTTTTGGTGTCTGAGGAAAAAACCATCATTTTTACCTCTGTAAAAAGGTGTTGCTTTGGGATGTTGTGGCACTGACTAAAACCTGGGATTAACAAAAAAAAAAAAACTAAGAAAAGAGAGGGAAAAAGGTTATTGTAGGCTGGAAATTGGTGGTTGTTCCATGCAGTTGCCAAAGAGTCCAAAACCTGGAGAAAACATAGGTCTAGATGGTGTAAAAGGATACATCAGGAGTGGGAGGATGGGCTTGCAGGTGAAAAAATCAAAATAAAATAAAGTAACAAAATAAAATAAAATTCATTAGCAGCCTGCAGAAAATCCAGATCCTTACCTCTTCTTGGGCAGGAGCTGCACAACCCCTGACCACATCGGATCTCTCTGCCCCAGAATAAAACAGAGGCCAAACATTGTGTCAAAACCAGGGAAATAAGTCACATGGAACAAAAGGCATTTCAAGTTTTCTCCTCCCATTTAAAATAATTCCCCATATTTTGGGGAAGAAACACCAAATGTCACCTGTCCCCTCCCCACCTGCCTGTGGTCACGCTGGTCGAGCTCCTGACATGCTTCAACCTCACAGTCAAAAACCTTATTTAAAGGCTTTTTGAAATGATTATTTATTAATTCTGCTTTCACAGATGTTTAGCACAACCACAAAACTCACAGATGTTTCTACACCTTCAGGTGTGCCACCTCTTCCTGCCTGCAGGACACCCATTCCCTCACCACCTTCCATTTACAAGGGAAGGGTGTGGAATACATATATATATATATGTGTGTGTGTGTGTATACAAACAAAAAAGCAGATAAAAGCCCCAGCCAATACAACTTCCTGGAGCCGGATGCAGATATGAGTGAGTAGTTCACAAGACAAGGGGTTTTTCAAGGACAGTGTCACTTTTGCACTGCTCCTGGGACCTTCTGAGAAATCATGGCTGGGGAAATAGTTTATGCTGATTTAAGGCATCTTGGGGACAGTTCTTCTGCTGAGAAGCATCGTGGTAAGCCCTATTTTTGGGGGGAAAATTGTTGTTTCAAATTTTGGGAAGATTTTTGGATTTGTTTACTTTTAGGTTTGCTTGCTTCTTCATCTCCATGCTGAGGTTTCCAAGATCATGGAGAACATTATTGTGGGTTAAATGTCTTCCAAGGTAGGATCCTGGCTTGAAATGAGGAGGAAAAAGAGAAAGGAAGGGATGGGAGAGTGTGACAAATATCTGGAAGGCATTTTTCTTCCAAGACTCTTCACCTGGGAGGCAAAATGTGTTCCAAGAAACCCAACATAAGCCAATACACCTGGATGGGAAGGAAAGCTGCTGAGATCATGTCTGGAATCCTGGTGGAGATGAGAGCTGGACTGACCTTGTCTCACCAACTCCCAGCTCTACCAGGAGCTCTAAATTTAGCCAATTTCAGATGGTTTCCCATCCCCCAAGCCCCATCATTGGGTGCCCAAGCTCCACCTGAGAAACCACACTCACCCTAGACCTCATGAGTGGTGATTTACTTTTTTGGAGGAAGCAAAGAAGCTGTAAACTTCTGCTCACACTCACCATCTTGACAGCGGGGCTTTTTTTTTCCCCTCTAAACATCTAGTTTTTTAATCTTTCATTTTTTAAATCAAATGTGGCCTCTTTCAGCACCTGCCTTCTGTCCATGGTGGCACAGGATCCTTTTCATAGCCGGGGGGCTGGGGCAACTCATCCTGCTGGTTCTGGTGGTGGTGCTGAGTGTGCGGGGTGAGTAACCAGCTCTTATCTGCATCTCACACTCCAGTGAGCAGCCAGGGAGGGGAAACTGGGGCTTATTTCAGCATTTCAGTCTTTTGAGGAGACAAGGTTGTCCTGTAGAGATGTGACATCACCCATCAAGAATAAACCCGTTCTGAGTGAACCTAGATTATATCCATAGCTATCAAACAAGGGTGGAGAACATAAGCCATGTTTTTCAGGCTGGCTTAAGCAACTGTATGAGAAAATGAAACTGAGTTTTGTGGGGTTTGTGGGTTTTATCCATAAATGGCTGCAACTTCTCACCCCTGATTACTGCTCCAAGTTTTTCAGGGCTCCCCACAGCCAGTGGTGACAAGCATTCCGCAGCTAGGCAGTGGGATCCGAGGAAGGAACCAGGTGGAGCAGTGTATGTTTTCATCCCTGGTGCGATATTTCTGCAAGCCCCAAGGGGACAGCCCCACAGGTAATCCCCCTTCCCATCTGACTCTGCTGGGAGGTGCTCACATGTGACCTTTGTGGTGGTCTTCTACTGCAAGGAGAGAGACCCTTAGACCCTTGGGGTTGTGAGACCACAAGGGTTATTTGGCAAAGAGGAGTGTTGCAAGGAAGAATCCTCTTTTCCATGCAATTTTTGCTGATCCCTCCTCCATGGAGGAGCAGCATCAGCCCTAGGGAGGAGGTTCCTTGACATTCTTCCTCCACCTCCACTGGCCAATAGCGTCCTTGTGGTCACCCAGCCTCAGTAACTCTCCTTCGCTCCAGTGGCTGGAAAAACCACATCAATGTGAAAAACCCAGCAATGGGAAAAGAGCTGGGGTGTGGGATGGGCAATCCCTCAGTACCTTCAGGTGGTGGCTAGGGAATAACCTGACAACCCTTTGGAGTGTCTCATGGCTTTTTCTCCTCTTCAGCCTATGCTGGCTGCAAGCTGTGTCCCCAGGACTGGCAGCTCCATGGGGAAGGATGCTACTGGCTTTCTGAGGAATTGGGAAACTGGACTCAAGGCATGAAAAGCTGTGAAAACCAGGACTCCCAGCTGGTGGTGCTCCAGGACAAGAAAGAAAAGGTAAATAGGGAGAAGAAGGCTTAAAGAGGACACAATAGTCCTGATTTTGAGGTGGGCAAGGAAGAAAAAGGTGCCTAGCAACAGGGGTTCGGGGAAGCACTCAAAGTATGGGGGACATTCATATCTCATGAATTTGGGAGTCAGATTTACTCTGTGAATTTGATTGCCATGAAACCCTCCACAGGCAGATTTTGGTAGCAACTGGTCACTTCTATTTTCCAGGAGCACATCAAGACTGTTACAGGCAAGAGCCCACCACCAGTGTGGATTGGATTAAGGTCACATCAGAAGATGTGGAGATGGATAGACAACACACCTTTCAACCCCAAAATGTGAGTGCATCCACAGTCTGTTGGTGTAAACAGCAGCTTTGCTCCCTTTCAGACCCAGTTCATGCCCCTGACCTATCTCTCCAAGATGTTGGAGTTTATGCAAGAGTCTCATATTCCTCCCAGCAAAGCTCTGTAGAACAAAAGTTGGGGAGCTGTACCAGAGCACAGTAACCCCACAGCTCCCACCAGACACATGCAATGATGTGGCTTTTCATGCTCCACACCTGCTCCTTGCAGATCTTACTGCAGGTACAGTAACTCTCCTCAAATCTAGTCACCCTCCAGCAAGAAATGATGCATGCACGGTGAGATGGTGCAGGAAAACGGCAGAACAACCTCACCCCACCTCTCCTTTTTTGCAAGATTTGGAGGGTTTCCTCCTCTTCAGCAACACAATTTTTGTTTTACAGGCTTGGGTCTTCTCTGCACGAGATGGATGAAGGGTGTGGCACACTGAGAGCCAGAGACTTTGAAGTTAATAGATGCGATGCTGAACACAAGTGGGTTTGCAAAAAAAAACCTTTACTGCTTTGCTCTGTGACAGCAGAAGATGAAAAGTGATGTCTCCATCTGACAAACACCCACCCCAAAATGCCCATCCCACAAGACACTTGCTGCCAATATGTGGGGTGAAATAGCCCCATCCTCACAGTTACAGCTTTGCAGGAAATTCCAGGGTTTGCAAATCCTCTTACCATGAGGATCAAGACCAGTTTTGGGGGCAGAGATGAGCCCCTGAGCTGGAGAATCAGAAAGGCCTGTGCCTCAGGCACAGTGTTGATAGAGCTGTGGCATCAATAAAAACTTATCAATCTGGTTTGCTTCAATTTATTGATATAACACAGACAAGAGCACAGGTGGCACATCATGCAAAGTTCATATATAAACATTGCAAATTTCAACTCAAAAAAGCTTTGTGAGTGACAGACATTACTTGTATACATCTCTCCAGGCACAGCTGACAGTGTCAGCACACTGATGCAGGCAACTAGGTGGATGTGGGCACCTGGGTTTTGCTCAGGTTTTGAGGATCTGGAGGGATTTGTTTTTCTCCTGAGTTGTTCTTTTTTGTTGTTTTTGTCATTGTTTTGGGCTTATTTGTGCTGTTGTTTTGGAGAGGTTTTCTGCTTTCATTTTTGTTTGTTTGCTTGTTTTTNACCAGATCAAAAAGCTCCATCACAACAAGTAGGAAATAAAAGGCAGCTGGCGACTGGAATGAGTATGTTGCTCCGAACTGAACTCAAATGGAAACACACAGGAGTGAAAGCTGGGACAGATTATGCAGGAGGAGTACAGAGCTGTTTTGATAGCACCAGGAAAGCCAGGGCCAGCCTGATCTTGAATCTAGCAACATTTCTGCACATGCAAGGGAAAAAACCAAGATTCTATGAGTAGCTGTAGAAAATAGCAAAAGGAATAAAAGGACAACTGGAGGAAATGTAAACTCTTCCTGGACGGCATAGAGGTGCCAATAAAAAAGAGTATGGCAAAGTCTGATATAGTCAATATCTTCTTTGGCTCCATGTTTTCTAGTAAAACTGTCCTTGAGGAATCCCAAGCCCCAGAAGACAGAGGGAAAGTTTGGAACAGGCCTGGCCCTCCATGGAAGTAAAAACAGATTAAAGAGAGCTTAAACAACTGTATATATAAGATCATGGAGCATAAGAGGTTGGACCCACAAGTGCTGAGGAAGCTGCATGATGCCACTGCAAGTCCACTCTTTATTATTTCTGAAATGTCATGGCAACTCGGAAAGATTCCTGAAGACTGGAGGAAAAAAATGTTACTCCTATCTTTAAGAATGGCAACATGAAAGATCAGGGGTACTAAAGACAGACCAGCTTCACCAAAATCTCTGGGAAGATAAACAAACAGCTAATCCTGGAAGCCATTCTTCCAAACAGGTGAAGCACAACATGGTAGTCAGGAATAGTCAACATAGATTTACAAAGAGGAAGCCATACTTAACTAACCTGATAACTTTCCACAATGTGGATGATGTAACTGTTTTGGTGGATCACGGGAGAACAGTGGAAGTTGTTTACCTCAACTTCAGTAAGACTTGTGACACTGGCTCCTCTAACATCCTCACAGAACAGCTGGCAAAATACAGGTTAAATAAGCATACAATGAGGTGGATTAAAATAGCCTACCTGCCAGGCCCAGAGTGTTGTGATCACTGGTTTAGAGGCAAGTCATTTGTGGGGTATCCAAGGGGTCAGTGTTGGGACCAGTACTGTCAAACATCTTCACCAATGACCATGAGTACATCTTTCAGCAAGTACACAGTACACAACTAGAAGGACTAGCTGATCTATAAGGTGATTGTAGATCAGACATAAGGTAAGATTCAGAGGGTCTTTGACAGACAGAAAAAGGATGTCTGAGAGAAATCTCTTAAAGATCAACAAGAATGAATGCAGAGGTCTGCTTCTGGGGAGGAATAACACATAGCACTGTTACACACTGTGGCCTGGGTGACTAAAAAACAGCTCTGCAGAAAAGGATTAGAGGGTCTTGATGAACAACAAGCTGACAATGAGACAGTGATGCAAGCTGATGGCAAAGGCAGCCAACAACGTCCTAGGCCACATTAGGAAGGGAACTGAAAGCAATGTGGAGGGAGGTGGTCTTTTGTCTCTACTCAGCACTAAAGCCACACATGGAGTACTGTGTCCAGCTGTGTCCAGCTATGAGTTCCCCAGTATAAGAAGAAGGACTTACTGGACAGTGAAGGACCACAAAAATGACTAGGGCGCTGGAACATTTTCCATATGAGGAAAGCCTGAAAGAGCTGAGACTGCTCAGCCTGGAGAAGAGAGGCGAGGGGGTGTCTTACCCACATGTTTAAATACCTGATGGGTTGGAATGAAGGGTACAATGCCAGGCTCNTTTTTTGGATTGCAGGTTGGGGTTTTATTTGGTTGGTTTTGTTGTTTTCACCAAATTCCCTCCCCACCCTTTTTTTGATCTCCTTCAAATGGTAGAAAAATCTGCAAGAGTCAGGGAAACTTCTTCAGCTCCCAATGGGAAGGGAAGGGAAGGGAAGGGAAGGGAAGGNTTGAGGAATCCCAAGCCCCAGAAGACAGAGGGAAAGTTTGGAACAGGCCTGGCCCTCCATGGAAGTAAAAACAGATTAAAGAGAGCTTAAACAACTGTATATATAAGATCATGGAGCATAAGAGGTTGGACCCACAAGTGCTGAGGAAGCTGCATGATGCCACTGCAAGTCCACTCTTTATTATTTCTGAAATGTCATGGCAACTCGGAAAGATTCCTGAAGACTGGAGGAAAAAAATGTTACTCCTATCTTTAAGAATGGCAACATGAAAGATCAGGGGTACTAAAGACAGACCAGCTTCACCAAAATCTCTGGGAAGATAAACAAACAGCTAATCCTGGAAGCCATTCTTCCAAACAGGTGAAGCACAACATGGTAGTCAGGAATAGTCAACATAGATTTACAAAGAGGAAGCCATACTTAACTAACCTGATAACTTTCCACAATGTGGATGATGTAACTGTTTTGGTGGATCACGGGAGAACAGTGGAAGTTGTTTACCTCAACTTCAGTAAGACTTGTGACACTGGCTCCTCTAACATCCTCACAGAACAGCTGGCAAAATACAGGTTAAATAAGCATACAATGAGGTGGATTAAAATAGCCTACCTGCCAGGCCCAGAGTGTTGTGATCACTGGTTTAGAGGCAAGTCATTTGTGGGGTATCCAAGGGGTCAGTGTTGGGACCAGTACTGTCAAACATCTTCACCAATGACCATGAGTACATCTTTCAGCAAGTACACAGTACACAACTAGAAGGACTAGCTGATCTATAAGGTGATTGTAGATCAGACATAAGGTAAGATTCAGAGGGTCTTTGACAGACAGAAAAAGGATGTCTGAGAGAAATCTCTTAAAGATCAACAAGAATGAATGCAGAGGTCTGCTTCTGGGGAGGAATAACACATAGCACTGTTACACACTGTGGCCTGGGTGACTAAAAAACAGCTCTGCAGAAAAGGATTAGAGGGTCTTGATGAACAACAAGCTGACAATGAGACAGTGATGCAAGCTGATGGCAAAGGCAGCCAACAACGTCCTAGGCCACATTAGGAAGGGAACTGAAAGCAATGTGGAGGGAGGTGGTCTTTTGTCTCTACTCAGCACTAAAGCCACACATGGAGTACTGTGTCCAGCTGTGTCCAGCTATGAGTTCCCCAGTATAAGAAGAAGGACTTACTGGACAGTGAAGGACCACAAAAATGACTAGGGCGCTGGAACATTTTCCATATGAGGAAAGCCTGAAAGAGCTGAGACTGCTCAGCCTGGAGAAGAGAGGCGAGGGGGTGTCTTACCCACATGTTTAAATACCTGATGGGTTGGAATGAAGGGTACAATGCCAGGCTCTTTTCAGTGGTGCTCAGAGACAAGAGGCAATGGGCACAAATTGAAAGCCATGGAATTCGATCTGTGTGGATATTCTCAGTCTCTGGTAATACAGAGAAACAGATATTCCCCCAGGCTCATCCTGGGAAAGCTCAGAGAAAGAATTAAAACAATTATTATCTCATCCTCTGCACCTGCTGTTTATAGAAAGATGTTTTCAAGTAGGAGGTGTTCCTTTGACCAATGGTGTGAGAAGCGCTGCTGAAGACCAATGTGGTCTTAGCTCCACTGTGCTGTCTATAAGAAGTATGACTTTCTGTTAATAAAACAGAAATCATGGAGTCAACATGTCGCCTTCTTTCCTGTCCCCTGTCTCATCGGTGACCCATCTGAATGCAAGAAAACACTGTTCTGCTGTGAGGCTGGTCAAACACGCTGCCCAGAAAGGTTAAGGCATTCAATGAGCAACTGGGCATGATCCTGAGCAACAAGTTCTAATTGACCCTGTGTGAGCAAGGCAGCTGGTTTAATGAAATGCTTTCCAACAGAAACAATTCTGTTATTCTGAGACTGGGTGGTTGTCTATGACCATCTAATGTGAGGATATAGGGAAGATTAAGCCAAGCTTTTTTTCAGAGATACTTACTGGAAGGTCAAGAATAAATGGTGTGACTTTTAATTAGATGGCGGGAAGAGTTTTTTTTCCATGGTGGTGGTCAACCCAGAGTGGCTGTGAATTCTCTGTCCTTGGAAATATTCAAAACTCAACTACACAAGGCCTCAAACAGTTTAATCTAACTGCACCTGCTTTAAGGGGGGGTTTGGACTAATTGGCTTCCAGAGGTCCATCTCAAGCTGAACGATTTCATGATTCTCCATGGCTGGATTTAAAGAATGCAACTCATAACATCTTAACATATATGTGGTAGCACTTAAAATACACGACTCTTAAATATAGAGTTGGTAAAACACGCATACTGGGGAATACAGGACCAGGACCTAGGCAAAGCCAAGTTACTCTAGATAGCTATCATTTTATCATTTTAGATTGGAAATACTGATCACCTGAGGTATGTTCCTCTCTATATATATTTCAGGTAAATAGTCAGAAGAACACTGCCCTAATAATTTTTAGTGCTTTGAAACATTCAGATGGAACACCCCACTGGCTAAACTCAAAGGCTTACAGATGAAACCCCAGAAACCCTTTCCACTAACTTCAATGACTAAAACAAGAATCTGATTGATCCAAGTGAAACCAGGGGGACTGACAAACACTGTCATACCACCAGGTGCCTCAGCCTACTTGGCCTGTCAGTAAGTACAAACAGCCCCAGAGAGTTCGGAAGGAAGCAGAAGGCTTAGCTCAAAAATATGAAAAACCTGCTCATTAAATCCTCACTAAATACTGAAATGTACAGATTGGTTTATGTCCAAAATAAATGGAGAAGGTGAAAAAGATCTTTTTTTTTAATCTAAACGTGTCTTTTGAATTTGATATTCAGGAATATCTTTTCCTTTCCTAAATATTCCTAACTCATTAACCTGATTTCCACCAGAAATTTGTCTAAGATACCTAGATACAAATGCAATAGTAAAAGTAGATTCAAATAGACTCAGTAAAGGGTTGTAGAAATCGTAACCAGGTCTGCATCCTTACTATAAATGATTACCTAATTTTTCCTTCTGTACTGAAGTGGAAGCTCTCCAATAGTTGTCTTTGTGCAGAACTTTATTTTTGGTGCTAATCCCTTGATAATAACAGTTAATCACTGCATATACATCACTCTTATAATCAGAACACTTCATGTCCTCCATTGAAACTGCAGAATCAGAAGTGACTAAAGGAGGCACTTTAGCTAAAGAAGCTTTGCAGCAAATTCACCATCAAACAACAGTGGCAAAGGAGTTTTCCTATGAAAAGCAGCACTTTGATTTTAGTCTGCTCTCTTATTTGGTATAAACTGAACCAGCAGGGGTACATGATGTACAAGGCCAGCATGTTCCAAACATATGCTTGAGGCACTGACCCAGACACTTGGTACTGACTTCAACACTTCGTCATAAAGCCAGTATTGTGAAGAAAGGCAAGAAGAAACAATCTACAAAAAAGATATACAGTTCTTTACTGTGTAATTAGCAGCTCCTTTTGTACAGTGATGGACTAGGCTAACCCAAAGGACACTTTCTAAAGTGATACGAAAAAGAAATTCAGATTTGCCTTTCAAGGCAGGTAATACCATGAAAAATATTGTAAAGACACAAATGATGTATGAAAATAACAACAACAACATGTGTTCACTTATCTTAGACTTTGAATTATGCATTTCTAGCAGGTCCTTTCTTTCTTCCACAAGAATGACAGATAAATCATGGTATACTACTTTCTAACTTCATTTGCGCCTACCCTTATGCAAAGAGGATAAAATATAAGGAGTAGTGATAAAGAAGGAAAGAAATAAGGTACATCTGGAAGGAAATATGATGATGACATTAGTAATTTGAGTACAGCATCTGGTTGGCCCAGATCCAGCCATGGAAATGAGCTGATGCTGCCATTTCTCCCTCTGGATCTGAGCTAGTTTGAGGGTACCCCCAAATCACCTGTTCCTTTACCAATATGTCACCACCTTCTCTGTCTTCATCAGGTTCTTAAGGATCAAGTTAAAGAATTGTCCAATATAATGTTTAGTTAACCTGAGCATATATTTCTAAATTTCTATTCCAAATGTATGGAAAATATTCCTGTATTAAGCAGAACTTTGTAACAGATTTTTTTAAGTCTAGTATTTCTATACTTGCAACTTATACATAATACCACATTTTGTCATGTGAAATAATGCCATTACCAGTTTGTAGAGTAAGCAGAAGAACCTTCTGAATTAATCAGTGCAAAACTGAGTCCACAGTAAAGATGACCCTCCCTGTTCAAAGCTATTGTATGCTGAAATAGACTCATATTAATAAAACTGAAGTCAGTTTCATAGCTTCTTTTGCATAATCTAATCCATAATGTAGTGAGAGGTATGAAAACACAATCATTCTAGGCTGCTGTTGCTCCTTCTGGAAACAATGAACCCTAGAAAGAATACGCAGTGGAAGACCTTACAAAAATATGAAAATAAAAGACCCTCAAGAGAAGAGTGAGAACAGGCAAAGTGAAAAAACAAGGCATGTACATGAGATAAAGAATATGGACAGAAATCTGGCATCCCCAAACGCCACTGGTACAAAGAATCTTGAAAATCTTTTAAGTGACTGGACCTTTCATACCATCTGTGGATGAAGGCATATAGCTAAACATAAGGTTTTGTTATTAGATCTTCTACCAGCCTACAGTCTGTGACTAACAAATTTAATTCTTAGGATAGCCTGCACTTGGTACATTCTCTCAGCACTTCTATATTCAGAAGTGCACAGGAGCATCCCCCTCTGCTCATGAGGACCAAAGAGATTCCAGTCCACACAAAATTGCCACTAAGTAGTTGAATTCCTTCCTTCTTCAGATAGGTATGATAAGCACTAGTTTCAGGCAACTTACTGGAAAATGAGGAGAAATTGTCATCACTAATTCTCTATCCATACCACAACAGGCAGGAGTCAGCTTGCATTCCGGGAACAGAAAGCCTCTTGTACTCCCTCCATAAAATGCACAGTCATCCCCTACTGAAAGAATAAAGAGACATCCATTAAAAATAGCTGTCAGGGTTGTTACATGGAATTGTCATTGCTGTGCAATGAAAACTTCATACATTTACAAATATGAATGAATGAGTGAATGTTCTTGACAGAATGCTGCTCATCTTACGCATAATGATGCTTTCAGAAGCAGGTAGCAGTTGGAACATTAGTGGGCCTAGGAAGCGTGGTACGGGAATGACACATATTCAGCAGGATTAAGAATTGTTTGATGTCGGAAATGTTTAAGACAACAGATACTTTTTAGCATACTGTCCTCCTCTCTTGTCAGGAGAGGAGTTTGCAATCCTCAGAGCCACAGCAAACAAAACCACAGAAATAGAGCAAACCCAAACCATTTGGTCCTGTATTTGTATATAGGAAAAAACACAACAACATCAGGGTTTTTTTTGCCTGCTTGACTAAAAAAATAACTACTTCTCCAGAAAATGGCTTATTCACTATATCCCCAGAACTCTTACTTTGCTGCAGCTGATTACTTTGTTTTCTGAACAGGAAATGACAAGGGTAAGAGGTTGGGAAACCATTTATGTTTACACTGGTTTTGAAAGATTTGGTTTAGCAGAGCAGTCCTGGAGTTTGATGTTGTCATTAACTTTCCAAGCATCAGAGAGAAGTCAAAGTGTGTTGGGGATGGACACAACTACAAGACTCGAAGGCAGACTACTTATTTAGGTCATAGAAAATGTCCAGAGCTGTGATAGAGGATGTCATGTTAGTGCATTTTTTATAAAATATGTATAAGGCATGTGTTTATACACAGATTACTAAATTTTGACCTTGATTTCTCGGTATTTTCAGTATAATTAGGAGTTGTCTCACAAAGGGAAAAGAATTAAATATTCTAATCAGCCTACTGCAGGAATAAAATGAAAAATTTTGATACCAAATTACAACATTCCAATGTTTGTTCAGTAGATGTGCCATCGTAAAGTAGTGTTGAAAGACAAGCACCATAATTTTCAAAATGTATTTCCTCCAGAGAGCCAGCATGTAGTAAATGAACATCGTGTAATTTGGCCAACAAACCATACAGCATGCAAGCAGTGTCCTAAAAACTGAGGGTGTAAGTATCTGTATGTTACAAGCAGAAAGCTGATGCCAGTCTCTCAGGGACAAGGCACTTGTCAACAAATTTGGCTTTGATGAAAGCATGGCATTACCAGTACACCAAACCTGATCAAATGAGGGACCAGTGGAACTGCATGGGAGTACAGCTCAAAGGGTAGCACTGCAGGGGTGGATAATAAAAGTTGCGCTGATTAACTGGCTTGCCTTACATATATGTGCAAATTTCTGTTTTGTCCCCTAGGGATCTCACTGCCTTTGTCTGAATTCCAGGACTGGCAGCTGGCCATCACACTGGTACCTGTGCAAAGTTGAGTGCAGATGTTGGAAGAAGCAAGCTATCCTGGTTACTTTCACAAGATAAAACGCGCTTGGGGCTCTCCATATGCGGATGGGAAGAAGTAAGATACCCCAGGTTACCATGACCAGATACGATGTGCTTGGGATTGTACGTACTCGGATGAAGGAGATGAACTCTCCTGGGTTACCATAGCAAAGCCTTGTCAAGCCCTACACCACACTTATGTTTAGTTCTTTTTGTCCTTCAGAAGCCTATTATCTGTCTTCTGAGTAAAGGAGGCCAGTGCTGCTCCATTCAGGTGGCACAACCAGAGAGAGAAAGTACTTACATAAGCTCCCAGCACAGGAGGCAAGCTATATGGCACACTGTCAAGTATCTGGCTTAGAAACTATAGCAGGGGTTTTGCCTTCCTGAGGTGGGACACTAAGATGGCCACAACGGATATTCTGCTATAAAAGCTGCTGCTGCCTTCACTTGGACAGGTTCTGTGTCTTTACAGAAGCAGGGACATGTTCACTTCTAATCAGAGGAAAAACAAACCCTGCAAACCATGCTACAAGGCTGACAATATTCGGAAAAAGTTAATAATGAGACTACCATGTTTGATCATATTCAAAGTTTCATCTTTTTTAGCCACACTGCTTTTCTGCCTTTCTAATGGATCCCAGCTTTACAACAACCCAGAAAAACTTTTGTGAGCTTTTGAGACTCTGGAAAGAAGGCAATACTCAGTTTTGCCATCTGAGGTCTGACTTCTGATGTACCAAGGACATAGGTAGGCACTTGTTCCTCTTGTGAAGAATATACTTTGCTTTTGTCAATATCTTTTACATTTAAAAAGCTGAAAGAAAATAGTATACACCACAGTACAATAATTAAGCCAAATCTCAAAGCCGCATATTTTTGCAGAGCCAAACAATAAAAAGAAGGAAAACAGATGAAATTTGAGGGATGAAGGATATGTCAGTACTATACAGAATAAAGAATGAATATTCTATAGGGCCAAAATATGCTGATGATACTATTAAATCCTTTGGCATTACTTAAAAGAGTCTCATAGCTTTTAGAGTTATTACTAATCAGTCTTTTCTGTCCTGACACACAGAAAAAATATGCTATGCCCAGGGGACAAACACACTTTATACACTATACCTAGTTACCTGATAACATGATACCCACAAAGCTTGCATGAAAGTAACCATATAAGAAAACGAGCACTCTCTGTACCAAGCCAGATCACCCTTTTTTTTTTGCCCTGTTTAGGCTTTTATATAGACATAATAATAGATTATC
Organism: Leptocoma aspasia; assembly: GCA_013399835.1. Taxonomy (NCBI): domain Eukaryota; kingdom Metazoa; phylum Chordata; class Aves; order Passeriformes; family Nectariniidae; genus Leptocoma; species Leptocoma aspasia. Next base: position 294,188 of record VXAX01000384.1, read on the forward strand.
TCAATTTTGTCTTTGCATCCTCCTTCTCCAGTATCACTGATGTTTTTGAACCAGGAATAATATCACGAATTACCCTTTAATTTAAAAAAAAACATATCAGCAACCCTTAAAAGCATAAGGCAAAAAGGAAAGGGACGGATGACTATCTGAAGCAAAATATCTTGAAAAATAAATACCAAATGTACAAAAAATGTTTGTTATACATAGAAGTATATTTTTATATACTTAGAACATAGAGTATATTTTTAATTTGCTGTAACAGAATAATAACCAATTTTAGTAAATTGCCTGCGGTTTTAGAACATACATGAATGCTCCATAATCAATGACCTCAACAATAGCACTCATCTGCCACCCAGTGTCCATGTGCCTTCTTCCCATCTTACAAGAACACACAATATGAAGCCTGAAGATGACTATCTAACAAGATGAAATGTACATTATTGTGTTCTGATTGAATGTAACCAGCAAATTAGACATTATCAGAAACAAGAAAATTAGGGTGAAGAAACTAAAGCATCATGACTGATCCTAACAAATTATTCAAATTATTCAAATCAGAAAATAATTTTTTTCCTACTCAAGTGTGTACTCACAATATACAAGAAATTATGGAGTAGGAAGAAATACCAGTGGAGGAGGTCCTTAAATTTATGAGGGAGAGAAAGCTAGGGGGCATGACATAAAACTAACACACACTAATATCCTTTATAGTATCAAGTCAATTAGCACATGGAAAAATATTTACTTGCCTATCGAAAAGTATTTACTTGCCTATTACCTGAAGACACAAGATGAGTTAATCCAAACTTTATTACATTAAGTGGGAGATGAAAAATGAACTATAGCAGAGTGGCTGAATAATAGAATAGACACCTCGGACAGTAATCAAAAGCTACCCTTATAGAAAGGAATGGAGGAAGGACAGCAAAGGAATCAGAAGAGTGGACAAATGATAGATGAGAAAAGAGATAGATGCCGAGCTACTTTCTACTTTGGTTCCTAGAGTATTTGTCTTAATATTATTATCATTATTATTAGAATAGATACATACATGAAAGTAATATCAGGACAGTCAGTCTGATGGATTTACAATCCATTAGGACAATGGGATGTTCATTGGCTTCTGCTTGAGTTTCTGTAGATTTTACAGGAATGGTTTGCTCCAGAAGGACAAAAACCTGAAACCTAGATGAGACAAAGAAATTCCAAGTGAATTAAAGCTAAGGGATGAAAATATTTTAACAAAACATGTGCTTCTGTAGGTGTGACTGACTGTTGAAAGTTTACTAGTAATGGCAAAACAGAATGTAGACAGGCCATTGTTATAAATAACTTTTTCTCTCCCCCATCCCCCTACAAGCAATAGATTTTGGCTTTTAAAAGACTGCCTAACCATTAAATGTGACATGACTTGTCACAGACTTCAAAATGCAAAATTGCTGATTGAAAAATAAAAAGCACAGTGTCAGGTTAACCTAGTGTGTCACACTAGGTGTCAGAACACAGCCTGTCCTAAGAATGGAAAAATCATGTAATTGATTTTGAGGGGAGCTTGCTCATAAAGGCTGACATTCAAATGGCTCAAATAAGAGCAACATAAAAGGGGACCAACATGTACCAGGTCATGTACGCTGGAAAGACAGTCAGAGAAACAGACTCACAGAATACATGGATCTACTTTTTCAATTTTAATTATCACCTATTCAAATATCTTAATTACTTTCTGTATTTTGCTTTCTGCAGCAGGATCTAAAGCACCTTCAAATACCTTTGGGAAAACAGTAAGAAGCAAATAAATTCATTATAACACTGATTAAACAAATCAGCATTCACAGGAACACTTTAATACCTATTCAAAATAATTCTCGTCTTTTTTGCCAAGCTGCCACTGAGCAAATAACTTAGCTAATATTATATATTACTGTGTACTTTAAGACATGATTTACATTTTTAAAGTTATGCAATGTTTTGAAAAAAACAAAGCTGAAACATCATGTTCATTCATATTGGCATCAACTTCAGAGCAGCCTGTAATTTGTAGGGAAAAAGTATCAGGTTTACAGTACCCCAAGTGCAATTCTTTGAACTGTAAACCAGCAGAACCACAAGTACAATTAGGAAATATATGTTTGAAAAACACTTGAATTCTTGGTCAATCCTATAGGACAGATCCCAAAAAAAAAAAGATTAAAAGCTGTAATTCTAAACACCTTGAAGGAAGTAATTTTCCAGAGAGATTATAGGCAAATGAGAAAATTTTTAAGAATTTGAATATTTATAAGATATTCAAACACGATTTACATCATACACAGAAACATAAAGGAAAACTTCCTTTATGTTTCTGTGTATGATGTAAATCGTGTCTGAATATCTTATAAAAACAAAATCAGTTAAGATATCACCTGTGAAATGCCTTTTAAGAAACAAATTCAAATGCATTTGTCTGCCTTTAGCTCTTGTCTATTTTGCGACAATGAATTATGTCTTATTCAAATACTCTTTGCACACCTTGGAGTGAAATTCTGACACCTTTGAAGTAAATGGGCATTTTACCACTGATTTTATTTGGGCATAAATGTCAGACATTCTACCTATATAGAGAAGCTGCATTCAGCTGCATTCCTCTTGTTCTATTAATATTTGCTACTCTTTTTTCTTTTTTATTTTTTTGAAGGCATTAATATCCTCCTTCAAATGACACCAGTGTTTTCAGAAAATATTTTAGCAATAGTCTTTTTTGAAGAGGGCTGACCTAAGCCATGTTTTCTCCAAGAAAATACACTGCCTCACTATTCATCAACACCTACCAATGAAGGTCACAGGCGCAAAACACCCCTAATGTGTGGTAAGACAAAAGATGAACTTATCTAACAACACCTACTTCATGTGAATTACTTCACTCTTAGCATAAGTAAACACATGAGAAACTACTCTTCTGTGGAAGTTGAGTTATATTTCCCACTTCTGGTCATAACATATCTGTGGGGTTTTATTGAATAGAGATCGAAGAGTCATGTGTTCAGAGTTGCATTTGCCTTGAGACAGGGAAAAGGCCTTAATGAGAATTATACTTTAGCTTCCGTGTGTAGTTTTCCACTTTTGTCAAGAACAAGCACAGGGGAAAGGTAAAGCAATCATGCTACTCAAAGAAAAGCCTCTTGTGAGCCAGATGTAAACAATTTTAGAGAAACACACAGGTAGTAAGAGTACTTTGAAAACAATCAAGAAGACTTCAGATCAAATAGATAAGAAATATGCTATTCCTCTAAACTTCTTGCATTCCTGTTTTGCAAATGGCTTCAGCTTGGGCTTGCTTGTCACTAGACACAGCCATACTGTCTTACACCATTTTTTAAAAAACAATTTTCAAACACAACTTACATTAACATACAGTAAGGTGGAGAAAAAACACTAAGACTCCTCTTATCATCAGTTCCAGGTGTTTGAGTGACATGTGAAAGGGCACTAAAACCACCTATCATTTATTTAGATCTTCATTTACATTATATGTTTTCTATACAGACAGAAATCTTAACAGATGATAACCATATTATAATTAGAGTGTCATATTGATCCAGATCAATCATATCTGAATCAAAATAACTTCAATTACCCTCATATAGACTGTTGCTATTACTGAGATTAGGTAAGAACTGTCCATGTAGGAGATGACCTCTCATTACCACTTATGTCAAAGTTCCAGATCATAAAATCTTAAAGAAATATGAAGTTCTGTTTGAGGAATGGGCCTAATAATGCATCTTATTATCTTGAGATACATGTGAAACAAGAATAACTTATCACTTGTAAAGAAAAATAAGATTACACCTGGATTACATCTTATCACTTGTAAAGAAAAATAAGATTACACCTGAATTACATCTTGTACAAAACTTGAGACATCAGTTTCTAGCCCAAGGCATGCAACAAACCAGGCACCTTTCCAAAGCACACATTATGAGACAAGAGAGGAGTAACAGGAAGAAGGCATTTCTTCTGCCTTTTTGTGTTGATTCAAGATGCACAAACTGAGAAATATGTTGGTTTCTCAGCTAGAAACACACCAGGAGATGTAACCTTACAAAAGAAAATGATACCTTCACATTGAACTCCTTGATCCAGTCTTAGGCATGTGCATCAGTCTAAATCTGCAGGACCCTATCTTAGAAGGGACTCAGTGGTCCTTGGCTTTATTACTGATAACTTCAAAAGGGTGCTGGGTTTAGAGCTACCATTTGAAGTTCTGTCATTTTGTACTTTCGGCTTTTATAATTCTGTGTAACAGGGACTTAATTTTAAAGGCCTTAGCATTACACAGGAACATATGATTACAAGAAAATTATTGAGTGAAAACCGTAATTTTTCTCTTCTATCAGATGAGAACTGTAGTGAACAACATACCAAGCAGTAATCCCTTTGTTAAATAAACAACACACAGCAACAGGTCCCCTACCTTCCCGTTTCATCTAAAGTTTTCCTAGCATATTTTTCTAGCAGACTTTACACCTGCAACCCCCCAAAAAATCAGCCGGTGCCTCTTGCTTGGAGGAAGAGCTAAACAGACAATGCATGGGTAAAAAAGTAGGGCTACAACGAGAGCACATTTTAATCTTTACAGGGCTGTTATCACAAAGGTATGGCGTCATTTTATGCTAACTTCCTTTCGCAGATGAGACCCAAGCTATTAAAACACCCTAGACAGCACCCCAGGAGCCCTCAGGGCTGAAGGATGGTATATACATGTACACACACACACGTGGTAGCTTGCCAGCGCCGTGCGGCAGCCTGCAGGAAGGTTACCGGCCTTCCAGCGGCACGGAAGAGGCAGGGACTGGGAAAGGCGCAGGGACAGGTGACGGCACAGGACAGGGACAGGCAGGGTCAGGGACAGGGGCAGACGCACGGACACGGGCAGCGGCATGGGCACGGGAGGAGCCGGGGCGGAGGCAGACCCGCGGCGGGGCCCGCCCCCGCACCCCGCTGCCTTCATTACCGCCCCTGAGGCGCGCCCGCCACTCGCTCCTCCCGACGCGCCGAGGGCGGGCGCTCCCGGCCGCGCTCCGATCGGCGGAAGTGTCGCTGCTCCAGTTCCGGCGAACGGGTCGCGCCGCCGGGACGGCACCGGGCATGGCGCTGTGGCTGCCGCGCTCCCGGGACGGCGGCGCCCCGGAGGAGGAGGACGAGGAGCGGGCACAGGCTGGCGCCTTCCGCCAGCACTTGCCGGAGGTGCAGGTACGCCCGTGCCCCGGCCCCGCTGCCCCGGCCCCTCGCACCGCGTCTGGCGCCCGGGGGCGCGGTGTGGGTCGGTGCCGGGCGGCGCGGCCCTTGGAGGGGCGGCGGGACCGGGGTCACCGTGTCGGGACGGGGCCGTGCGGGAGAGCCCGCCGGGGCTCTGAGGGCTGGCGGGGACAGGTGGGGTGTGGCGCCGCCCGCCCTGGGTAACAGCTCCGCCGCGGGCAGGCGATGCGGAAGGAGCTGGGTTGGAGTTATCCCAGCGTCCCCGTGCCCCAGGAGCAGGTAGGTAGGCGCTGTATTTCTCTGCTGGCCAGGGCGAGGCGGCGGTTTATAAACGCGTTGTAAGGAATTCTGTGTGTTCTCGTAAGCAGCTGCCATTACGTTACTTTTCCAACGGTGGAATTCTCTTCTTGTTACTGCAGAAATAAAAATGCTGTAATTCCCAAAGTTGGGACAATAAGTTTGATTTACTTGCGTTAAAGTTTCCTTCAGATAACCTTTCACAAATTGCCCTTCCTGTGCCCCTGTCAGAGGCTATCAGCACTGCAGATTTCATAACGTGGCAGTGGAAGGCTGAGGAACTAATGCATATGGATGCATTTTTTCTTCACTCTTGGTCGGAAAGGCGTGGCATATGCTGTAGAGGATAATTTCATGAATTACTGAGTGTGAATTCTGAGCACACACTTGGAAGTAATATAAACAGGTTAAGATGTCCCTTTTCTCTCCCAGCTATGAGTGGTGACATCCTCAACAGATTTGACCTAAAGGAGCACGTGTTTGTGCTGGGTCTTGGCCACTTTATAACATAAATACCACTTCTTGTGTCAGTTCAAGAGAAGATGTTGGCCATCTGTTTAAGTACTAATACTGAAATACAGGTAGCAGCAGTTACTTTACTGTTGTGACCTGACATCACAAACCCAATACTTTCTTATCAGAAATGTATATCCAGAGTATTCTCACACTTGGCTGTCGGTAATGTTCCAGTACTAAGATAGCCAGAGGGATTTCAGCTGTGTCAAAAGTATTTTTACAGTCTGGAGACTATTACTGATAGCAGCACGTGATCCATGATTTTGCAAATACACTTAATAAAGGTAAGGTGAATTTTATTGGAAATATCTTTCTAGAAGACATAGCTGTACAATGCCATGCTTCATCACTTCTGCTATTATAATGCTGCATATCTAAGGTGCCTTCCAGGTGCATTATTATTAGCTTTGGGATTTAGGCCAGTCTGCTTCTATAGAAACTGTAAACCAACAATTTTCTCTCCATAAATAGCATGTCTGATTTTCCTCACAGACATACAGCCAAGGGATTGAATTAGCCTGCCAAAAAGAAAGAGAGTTTGTGAAGCACTCTGTAGAATGCACATGGAACCTAGCAGAAGCCCAGCAAAAATTTGGTAGTTTAGCACTGCATAATTCAGAATCCTGTGATCAGGAATCTGCTCAAGCAAGGACAGAAGCTGCTGAGTTGAGATGGAGAGAGGAAGAGTGGAGAAGAAAAGAAGAAGCACTAAATCAGAGGGAACGACAGAATCTATGGAACACAGATCCTGTTAGTAAAGAAGTTTTTAATAAGGTATGACCTACATCCTTGTGCATGGAAACAATGGAAACAAGTGCTAGCCTCTTTTGTTCATTCTACTTGTTACTAGTCTCTGAGTGTCTTTCTGTGTACAGCACAAAAACAGTGTGTCACTCACCTCTGTGCCTGGGAAGATCATGGAATAGACCCTTCTGGATGCTGTGCTAAGGCACATGTAGGACAGGGAGGTGGTTTGGGACAGCCAGCACAGCTGCACCAAGGGCAGGTCCTGCCAGGCCAATTCAGTGACCTTATCAGTGACCTATGATGAGGTGATGGCATCAGTGGACAGGTGAAGGGTTACAGATGTCATTTATCTGGACTTCTGCAAAGCCTTTGGTGTGATCTCTTACAACATCCTTCTCTCTTAAACTGGAGAGAGGTGGATTTGATGAGCCGACTGTTAGGTGGATAAGAAAGTGGTTGGTTGGTGGCATGCAAAGGGTAGTGGTCAATGGCTCAGAGTCACAATGGACGTCAGGGGCTTCTGGTGTCTTTCAGGGGTCTGTATAGGGACCAGTGTTATTTAATATCTCCATTAAAATTAAACAGAGGGATTGAGTGCACTCTCAGCAAATTTGCAGATGACACCAAGCTGAGTGGTGCAGTTATCAGACCTGAAGGAAGCCTTCCAGAGGGACCTGGACAAGATGGAGAAGTGGGTCCATGGGGATCTCATGTGTTCTAACAAGGTCAAGTGCAAGGTGCTGCATCTGGGTCAGGGCAATCCCCCGATACCAGCACAGGCTGGGGATGAACAGATCAGAGCAGCCCTGCTGAGAAGAACTTGGGGGTGCTGGTGGCTGACAGGGGAGACATGACCCAGCCATGGGCACTCCCAGCCCAGAAAGCCAAACATGTCCTGGGCTGCATCCAAAGCAGTGTGGGCAGCAGGGCCAGGGATGGGATTCTGCTCCTCTGCTCTCCTGGGACCCACCCCCAGGGTAAGGCACCCAGTTCCAGGGTCCCCAGTAGAAGAAGGACTCCTGTTGGAGCAGCTCCAGAGGAGCACCACGGAGATGATCAGAGGGCTGGAGCACCTTTCCTATGAGGAAAGGCTGGGAGAGCTGGGGTCCTTCAGCTTGAAGAAGAGAAGGCTCCGGGGAGCCCTTATTTATCTTCCCAGACCTTTTAGTACTTAAAAGGGCCTTATAAGAAAGATGGAGAAAAACATTTTTTATCACAGCCTGTAGTGACAGGACAAGAGGGAATGGTTTTAAACTGAAAGATGGTAGGTTTAGATTGGATATAAGGAAGACATTTTTTTTATTATTAGGGTGTCAAGACACTGGAGCAGGTTGCCCAGGGAAGTTGTAGATGCTCCATCCCTAGAAGCAACAGAGGTCAGATTGGACTGGTCTTGGAGCAACCTAATCCAGTGGAAGATGTTTTTGCCTGGGCAGGGAGGGTTGAAACTCCGTGGTCTTTAAATGTCCCATCCAACCCAGAATATGAAACTGTTAGCGTGCCTCTAATACTGTCTACTGTAATACAAATTATTTAGCATGAACTTTTTATAATAGTAGAATCTCATCTTTGGTGTCACAATTTAATTTCAACAGCTATCGTTGCCTTTTTCTGAGCCCTGAAGTCACAAGCCAGACACAGTCAGGTGATAAATGTGGTTAATGTTTTATGAAGGATCCCTTCAGGTGCACAACACTGAAATACATGCTGAAAAATGCGCTGAAGGTGCACATGTGACATAGAGCAACTACAGTTCTATAAATTTAGCAAGTTAGCATAATTGACAAGAATGCCCAGTTCGAATGACAGAAGCCCCCCTTCCACTCTAGTTCTTTATGGGAGAATGTTGTTCATGGTCTCAGAAGAAAGAAGATAAGGATTGAGCTTTTAGGAATATGTTTTGTCTTTCTTGCTAACTGAGTAAGGTAAAGTTCTAGCTATGAATCTATATAGTTATACAATAATAGGCTACAGAGCTACAAATACGCATGAAGAATATATAAAAGCAAAAATCGGTGTGGCATCTCTATCATAATTATTAATTTCATTGATTTATATGATCCAGGCTGCAATGTACATGATTCTCATGACTAACAAATCAGTAAGTTCCTATCTGAAAACAGAAGTTTTTCAGAGACTGTAAGGAAACTTTGAAATTCTGTTATTAGGTAAGACACTTTCTGAAAGAAAACTTTCTCAAATATGATAGAACTCTAAAATTAGAACATAGCCATTTAAATAGTAACCTATTAAAATATAATAACTCCTTTATATCACTGAACAGTATGTGTGGAGTTTATGTGATAGTACAATTTTTCTCTTCCTTAGAGTTTTATTAATCAGAAAAGAAAAGAAATTGAAGATGAAGCTGTGTCTGAACCACTTATGCAAAAACATGAACAAAAGATTAGGCACTTCGGTGAGTCTGTTTTTACATCATCTTGTGGTTTCTACAGAATTTGTGTTGGTTTGCTCCTTCTTGTGCAGAACGAATGCTAATAAATGGAAGACCTAAATGACACGCTCCTCAGTTTTATTTTATGAAGACTAAAGGGATATTCCACACCAGTGGAAAAAGGCAGAGACATTCCTGGAAATATAAGTCATGTATATAAAAGTGCATGAGTCATCCATGGCTCTCTCCTTTTTTTAAAGGAGATAAAATTTAATGTTTTATTAAGTGTTTTTCTGTCACCTGTTAATCTATAAGGCTGATTAAATGGACATGTTTGTTAACACCTACACTAAGAGTATGCATGCTCAGAATTGTGTGTTTAAAACTGTATTTAGTTATCCACTAGATGTCACTTTAGCTCTGTTGTAGCGGTTAAACCCAATTGAGCACAAAATTGATCTTGTAATGTAATCTGAAATGTTTATGGTTCTCCGAAGTGCTTGCCATTCAGGCTGGTTTCATGCTATAGTATAGTATAGCCATATTTGGAATTCTGGAACAATCAAGAAATAAGATTAGATTGGCAAAATTCAATTGTTCTTACAAACTTGTTTTTACTAAGTTTTTTGGCTTCTGAGGGGCTTAAAGCTGTTTTAAAGAAAGGGCTTTGAGCCCTGTTAGCCTTAGTAAGCCTTTCAAGTATTGAGTTAAGGTGCAACACTGTCAAGAGTATGCAAATAGCAGAAATAGGCACAGGTTCTCTCAAGTACCTTAATTGTTCAGTGTAATGATATTGGAATTAGAAAACATCTCTCCTGCTGTACATTTCAGCACATAAAAAAAGAAGAGACTGTCTTGTAGGCTTCCTAGCTGAAAGTTGGGCAAAATTACTCTTTGTCTAAATTCAAATTAGACTGTTACAGAAGCAACCTTATTACAGAAGGTAATTTTTTTAATACTTCCTGAGTTCAAAGCCATGTTATTATTTTAATTTGTGATAAATAAGTCCATTGTAGAAAGCCACAGTAGATTAATGGTTTCTGAAGTCACTTGTTCCATGCTAGCTGCTGCCAAGGGGCAGTGTGGGCTTTGCTATATTGCATGAGTCCTGCTTCTGGATCTTCCTCTGGCTTCAGAGCAATGAAGAACTTACACAGAATAACTTGAAAACATTCAAAAGAAATACAAGTTCTTGCTTTCTCTTCCAGCATTTGTTTGCTAGAATTAAGATCAGCTTAGGTCACTACCACTGAATTATCTTTAGCCCAGTTGTATGCTGATAGATGGGTGAAGCTGTACATCTGGTACCTGTTGCCAATAATGATTGTCAAAGATACTTGAAGGACAACTTGTAAGAAGTGCTCTGAGTATTGAGTTCTGATTTTTTAATTCAGCTTGTTAGCTGAAGGTAGTGCCATGATCCCACAACTCAAAGTTCTGATTGACTTTCCAATACTGGTGTGGTTTTGTTTTTTGAGATCAAGCTGTTTGTAATCTTCTAAAAATTTAGCAAACTATGTGTTAGAAGCACTTTAATTTTTGACAGATTACAGGTTCTTGTCTTTGTGTTTTTATTTGCAAACATTTTGAGGATTTGTGTTTGTTAGAATCACTTAATGTAAATCTCTGTCCATAAACTTTTTAAGCTATTTGGTGTTGTAACTAATAGACACCTACACCACTTTGTTAGTGTATGAGAACGGATTAAAAATAAATTATCAGCATTACTAGAAATGCATGACTGTTATAATCCACTTTTAGTATCTTCAAAATCTAATTATGCCTTCCAGTAATGCTCATTCAGCATTGGTTAGATGTATAAATAAAACCTCCAGATTTAGCTGCATGCTGTCATTCTGCATACTAGGTACCAATGCAAGTAACTTCCTTGCTGCATTAAATCATTTATCTGTTTAGAGTATCTGAATTGTATTTCTCTTATTAGGCATGCTGAGCAGATGGGATGATAGTCAAAGGTTTTTGTCTGATCACCCATACCTTGTATGTGAAGAAACATCTAGGTATCTCATGTTGTGGTGTTTTCATCTAGAAGCTGAACAGGTATGAAGATGTTTAAATCTTTGAAAGCACATATTTTTCCATTTGCACAGTAGAAAGGTGGCCAACTTCATTAGCTGTTTAACTGTTCTTCCAACCCTCTCTATTGATAGTGCATTGTCACATTTATGTCTAGTTATAGCTAATTATGAGTCTTCTTGCTTCTGTAAGCATTAGTTCACATCTGCTTAAGAACTGGAGCAAAAGGAAATTCTGCTGAATTTTAGAAATATAATCGCAGGAAACTTCTTTAAATCAGAACTTCAGCTCCTTTTTTTCTTTTTTTCAGAAAAGAGCTCTGATGGAGCAAGTAGCACACCAAGCAGTTGTAATGCAGTTTATTATAGAAATTGCCAGAAGCTGCAATGTGGATCCAAGAGGATGTTTTCGTCTCTTTTTTCAAAAAGCCAAAGTAAGTCAACTTGGGTAATAATGTGAGAAACTCTTGATACGGTGTAAGAGACGAGGGTTTTAGAGAGGGTTTCTTCCTAACCATCCAAGGCCAAATAATTTGTTGACTGATTAAGGCTTATGGGAAAGTGTTTTGTTAGCAATTATTTTCTAGACAGAATACTTCATTATAATTCCAGTTCTGAAAATGAAAGCTTAGTGGATTTTGCTTGTTGCAGGTGGAAAGAAAGATGCAGCAGGGGGACAGCAGGTGTGTTACAGACAAGTAATAACTGAGTAACGACAACAAACATGGACTGCTCTTAAACTGGTCTGACTATTGACTAATTACACGTTTTCAAAGTGTAGTTACATATTGTCACAACTTTTCCATTTCATCTGCCTTTACAGTGGGGCAGATATATAAATAGTGTCTCTTTGTCATGACTGAAATAGGGCAATCCAGAGCTGTGAAGGATAGAGGTTGGAAAACTGAAACTGTGATTTGCTGTAGTCCGTGTTCAGTTGATCAAGACTCTAATGGATCTTAATATTGCCTAAACGAGTGTAGTTAAAACATGAGTTAGTTTGTGCTTTACTTTTGACCACAGGGCTTCAACAAGCACCTTCTTGTAAGGATACCTTCTGAGCTGGAATAAATAAAAGGCTAAAATTAGATTTAGTTTTACTTATTCTCAGATAAATCAGCTACTTTACTTATGCATATAAATGCTACAGATTGTCTTACAAAGAAATTTACCTGAAACATAATTTTAAATTGACTAACATTATTCCTGAGTTGTTCACAGTTGTTATTCCCCAAAAGGTATAACGTGTCATTACTGCATGGATTTTTTTCAGCACTGTGTAAGCTTACAATTCAAAAGTAAATGTGGCTAAAGAACAAACATTTCATTTTTCTCTTTGCAGACAGGAGAAGGCTACTTTGAGGCCTTTAAAAATGAACTTGAGGCATTCAAGACAAGAGTGAGAATCTGGTCACAATCACATGGCTTTCAAACTATGTTACTCCATGATCTCAATGTCAGTCCTGGTTGTGTGGGAGAGTGGACATCTTTTTTACAGGTAGGTTTATTATTTCTAAAATGTAATATAACTAAAGCAGGATTAGGTCCTGCCTAGGAAAGCTATACCTTTCTGAGGTATAAAAAGGATTATTTCCTGAATTGCTAGTGCTTGGAATATATCATGCAGTGTTATTAATACACAAGGCATATAAGGGCTTTCTTTTTACTTGCTGGAATTCACACAGCATCAGCATAAGGTCAAAAATATGTTTGTTCAGTGCCTTTACATTTTCATGCCTAAAATAAACACTGCATGATAAAACTGATCAGATCCTAGAACTTTATTCCCAGTCACCACCACGAGCAGTGTAAAATGGGATCAGTCCAGTAAGTCACAGAATCATAGAATGGTTTGAGTTGGAGCAGACCTTAAAGATCATCTAGGTCCAAACTCCCTGCCGTGGCAGGGACACCTTTCATAGACCAGACTGCTCACAGCCCCATCCAGCCTGGCAGGGACCCCACAACTTTTCTGGGCAAGAGAAGTCAAGCCTAAGGAAGGTCCCCCTTTGTGATAAAAGGAAACTGGGTATATTTAGGTGTTTTTTGCAGTTCCAGTTATGGCCACATTCTGGAATGAAGAAACAACTTAAAAGATTGTCAGAAATTATGTATTAGGAAACGAATCAAAATTGAAAGTACTTGTTTGAAATAATTTGATTAAAGTACCTCTCAGAGGTAGATCAAAGAGCTGAATTTTATGTAAATGTGCAGTTAGGTGCTAGAAGTATTAAGACCAAATACAAGCTACGCTAGCAAATTTTAAAAATTCTTGACACAGTGACATAATACTGGTTGATGATGTTTTCAGATCTTTCTTCCTTTCTATTGTATATTTGTCTCATCATAAGATGGACAATGCAAACAGTCTTTGTTTCTCTCTCACTGTTTCTCCCTCCATGTACACAATTACGGAGCATTAAGCTGTCAATTTTTCATCTGTTGCAGAACACAGGAGATCTACAAGGTTCCATAAATGCAGATGTCTGCAGTTTTAACTCTGTGATACAAAGAGATGAAGATGAATCCAAAATGATGGACACATTATAGTACTTTTAAGACTGAGGCCAAGTACTCTTTTATTTCCCCTTTGTTTTGTTTTTTTTTTTTTCCCAAAGAAACAAACATGGCTATTTTCTTGACACTTATTTTTCTGGGTACTGCACTTTATTTTTCATGTCAGATTTTTGTTGGTTTTGTTTGATTGGGGATGGGGAGGGACTTTGAAGGGTGGGTAATTAAGAAAAAACTTGTAATATTGTTTGAAATGTGCTGCTAGGTTTTTAGTTGTCCTTGAAGAGCAGGGTTCTTATATTGCCGAATGTGAAACTGGATGTGTTTTCTGCTACTAACCTTGCCTTTCATGACTTCAGAAATTAAACATCTGCACAAATACAATGTTTACAAGAAGCAGCAGATTCTTGGTAGAATCTGCTATTGTCTTACTACAGATGTGGATATGTTTTACTCTGAATATTGGAGATTGCAACTGTATTCATGCTACCTTGCTGACAGTATAAGCTCTCAAATTTGGTTATCACTAATAGCAATAAATCAGTATCTGGTATCAGTATTTTCTGATCTGAATGGATTAGATTAAAACACTGGCTTTCTACCTCTACTAAGGGGATTTAAATGTTATATTGTACTTTCATTAAATATAACTTGGTTTAATCTTAAAACATAAGTAACACTTGTCTACAAATGAGTGCTGGGTTGTATGATTTCTGGGAGTCTGATTCTCTTCTTATTCATAAGGCTAACTTCAGACTATTTTTTTAAAACCATGTGTTGGTATGGTTGAAGTAGTTGATGAAGGGAACTTATATAAGTGTTAGGCTAAAACCTCAGTTTAAACAAAAATTTTTGTTACAGGTCATATGGGATGAGATGTCATGCAGTGTTTGAAAGGTATTTCATATACTACTTCATCAACATTCTGACATTGTCAACTCAAACATAAGTGGAAAACCATTAAAAGCTTCTTATTTAAGAAGCTAAAAATCCAAATACATTTTCTAGACAAGGCTTTCCACAGAACCTTGCACTCCAAAACTCTACTGTGCTTTTCTAACTTGCTGCTGTTACAGCAGATCTGTGTATAAAAATGCAGTTGGAAGACTAGCAAAGACAGCTTATGCCTCAGATAATGGTATCCATCCATTACTGAATTGTTCTGATTTTATGTAAGGTCTGGAAGGCATATTGATTTCAAAAGTTCAGTGGTCATAGCCTACCTCCAGTTTTTAGTTCAGGCAGAATAACCAAGGCAGTGCCACAGGCTGGGACAGAGTGGCTGCAAAGCTGCCCACAGGAAAAGGACCTGGGGGTGCTGGTGACAGTGACTGAACATGAGGCAGCAGTGCCCAGGTGGCTAAGAAGGCCAATGACATCCTGGCCTGTACCAGCATTAGTGTGGCCAGCAGGAGCAGGGCAGGGATTGTCCCCCTGTACTTGGCACTGGTGAGGCCACACCTTGAATCGTGTGCTCAGTTTTGGGCCCCTCACTCCAAGAAAGACATTGAGGTGCTGGAGCATGTCCAGAAAAGGGCAATGGAGCTGGGGAAGGGTCTGGAGCACAAGTCCTGTGAGGAGCAGCTGACGAAGTTGTTTAGGCTGGAGAAAAGGAGGCTCAGGGGCACATTATCGCTCTCTACACCTGCCTGAAAGGAGGGTGTAGCCAGGTGGGGTTTGGCCTCTTCTCCCAGCTAAGAAGTGACAGGATTAGAGGAAATGGCCTCAAGCTGTGCCAGGGGAGGTTCAGCTTGGACATCAGGAGGACTTTATTCACTGAAAGGATTGTCAAGCATTGGAGTGGACTGCCCATGGAAGCGTTGGAGTCACCATCTCTGGAAGTGTTTAAGAAATCACTGGACATGGCACCTAGTGCTGTAAGTTATTTGGCAGGGTGGTGACAGTCAGAGGTTGAACTCAATGATTTTGGAAGTCTTTTCCAACCTTAATGACTTCATGATTCTGTGAAATAGAATACAGTAAATTTCAGTTTTGCCTACAGCCAATATATGGAAAAGTCTTAAGTCTGCAGAATAGACCAGAGTATTAGTACCAATGCAATAGCAGATCCACTCATAGAAGTAGCTTTCCATATGACTTCTTCTCTCTAGCTGCCATTTGCAAACAGACTGAAGATGAAAGAGCAAGGAGCAGTTCCCACATGCAAATTGGAGATTAAAAAAAAAATTTCTACTGCATCTGGTTAAGTTTACTTATCCCAGGAAGGGATAAGTAAACACTGCCTCCTCCTTAATAATTAGGTAATTATTAAAGGAAACATAAAAGGAACACTAGTAACTTCAGGTTGTTTTTTAACTGAATGTTGTATGCAAGAGTAGTAAAGGCTATGTAACAGTGACTTCCAACTACTACCCTTAGCAGTAGAGCCATTGATCTAGCAATGTTACACAGTAGAAGTTATTTTTAAAGTTTCTAAGGAGATAAAACTGGATGGTGCAGAAATAAGCATCAAATGTATAAGGAGATTACCTCCCCCTGCTCCTTCTGGCTCACTGAAATTTATATATGCTGGCGAAAATAATTTCACTGGTTTTTATTGAGATCAACATGTAAAAATACAAGCACTTAATCAGGGTTTCTCACTGTAATACATAGACATTTCCTCAAGAGGACAGTACAAGTGGTGAACCTCCTTGGCAAGCTTTCTTTAAATTAAAGGAAAACTGATTGTAGTGATAGCTGCTGCTTATATTGTTCATTTACAGTAAGGGGAAAACGTCACAAATTCTACAACGACCATCTCTTTTTAGACTCAAATGCGTCTTAATAGTCATAATGCTGAAACTGGATGTGCAGATGCAGTCCGAGGTCTGTCAACACCCAGCTCTCTAGCTGTTTACAGTCACTGCTAAAGGAGATTGGAACCTGCATTACTAGGACTCAGCTACTTCATTACTACTATTACCTAGACAGAGTTGTTTGTTCCTCAGACTTTGCTGACTCTTGAAATTCCTGCTCTGATGAGCATTAAAAAGGGGCTGGGAGGATTCACTGAAAAATAGCAGTGTCTGCACTCCCTGGGCTGTTAAAAAGTGTGGACTGTGGACGTTTGTATTTCCAGTTATCTAGTGAATAAACACAAGAGCTGGTCGGAGACCAGAATCTCATGAAAACCAGTCCTCTTGCTACAATAAAAATTGCTACAGTTGATATTTTGACCACTGGAAATCATGCCACTGGCATCAGTGAGCACTTGTTTTCAAAAACAGTAGAAAATACACATTCACTGGTCAAGACCATCTAGCTACCGGTTTGCCAGATTACACCTAATCTGGTCAGTATCTGCTGTCTTTTTACTGATAAAGTACTTACAGGGTCACACAAAGAGGCTTTACCAAATGTGTTACACATCATTGAAACTCCGTTTCCCATACCTACAAAATAGTTGCTCTGAGGGCAGAAATATAATACTTGCTTAGATAATTTGCCCTGATACTAAGTGTAATTTATGATGAGCAAAATCAAGCCACATCTGTGCAAGCAAACAAGAAGCTAACTTTTCCATAAGGTCAATTTCCACAGCAGCTCTGGTCTGCTTTTTGCAGACCAGTGTCATTGTTCTTCATAGCTTCTGGCTAGCTCCAGCTATCCACATGTTCAAGAAATGTGCTTTCATGTCCTTGTCATTGCTTCATTTACTGACTGAGTAAATCAGTCAGCATGCTTTCTAATTAAGCTGTTTTCTGAAATGTGTTTCCTTCACCATATTAATTTGCAAATGTATTTTACAAATAAGAGACACAAGAGTACCAGCTTTTGTTAAAGACAGTTACTGTATTTTTAAAATTAGGTATATTTAATATAAAAAAATACAGCAGTAAAGTGGTAACCACAGGCAACAAAATTTTACCATAATGTAAGTTAAGGACAGCGTTGGACTTTAAGTATTGATGAGTCTGGTAGACTACTTGGACAAATCCTTGGTTGCAGAATCTCATGTAATCAGGAGTGAGCTATGACAGATGAGCAGAAGTTTGACCTATTTTCACCTGGGGTTGGCAGCATCTTTTTGGCTCACATCTGGCAACTTGGTTTGAAGGAAAGCATAGATATGTGGCCAGATCTTATTGGTTTCTGTTCCAGAAAAGGATTTCAATAACCCTTTTTTCCTAAGGAAGAAAAAGAAGAAAGCATTACAGATGTCAAATTGTTTAATTGTTCCAAAATCTCCACCTCACTTGAAGATTACCCTGGCAGGAGTGTGAAAATATGCATGTAATGTAACACCAAGAAAGCTGTAGCATTGGAAATGCAGTCTGGACATTGATTACTCTGTTCCTCAAACAGTTAGCTATTGACCACATCAGTTCATAAAATTGATGGCTGGCCTCAGAGCACTGAATCACAAACAGGGTAAAGTAGCAATGTTGTCACACAGCATGTGCTGGACAGCCGTTGTCCAGATGACCATGACTAACCCAGGTATTAAGAGGTCGCACCTCATGGATCAAAGAATGTGCACCAGAACAAGCAAAATAACCAGACACAAGTAAGTTATTCTGAATTAGTCATAGGAACTAGTTTTATCTGTCAAGTATGTTACTACCAGTAATAGCAGCTTAGGCATCAGTCTTATTTTAGTACTCTGAGGCATTTTCACTTTAGAAATCTAACAAAATTGGGAATATCATTGTCAATCTAGAAAAACTTCCTCAAAACCTAACCACACCAAAGATAGAGCTTCTAGTTTTCTGCTCAAAAGTCCTGGAAGGATACAATGAAGGGTGATGAATATGGAAGTACAGAAAGGACCATCACTGATGATGTCAGAGTCTGATTTCTTTGTCTAGGGAAGGTAAGACTACAGCTCTACATGGTGACCTGCTGTGTATCTGTATATTAGCAGTATGACACTTGCAGCTTTACATTAAGAGAAATCTTGTGTATAGTTTTGACTCTTAAAAGAACTAGTAATTTGTTTCCACTCCATAACGCAAATGACAATTCTGAATTAGCTACTTATTCCCAAAGAGTCTTGCTAGCTGGGTCCAGTCACAGTCCTGTTCTTAGAACAGCCACATTGAAATCCTCATTAACAGTTTCTGTATTTGTGTATCACTTCTTGACCCCTTGCACTGGTTAGCAGAATTTCTGCTTATACATCCAGAAAACAAAATATTGTAAATTCTTGAAAAAAAAAAAAAAAAAAGAAGGAGCTGTCTCTTCTACCTCACCCACCAGAGCTGTTGTTACTCAGAATACTACTATGATGTATTTAATAATGCATAGCATTTTTTATAAAGCTAAGTGTGCCTGGCTGCAGTGACAGGCTGTTTTACCACATAGGTTACAAAGGTCTCATACAACACTGGAAAACCATACTCATTCTACTGGATTGATTTCTTACTGAGTTCGTGAAAGCTACACAGCTACTCACACTGCACTCACTGTTGTGGTATAATATATTTTGTAACAGAGAGATCTGTTCCTCGCTATGCTGATGCACAATAAGATTTTGGAATGTGGAAGAACATATCTTACTACTTACCGGTAGTACTCTAGAACAGGTTTTGTTTGTGCATCATAAGCCTGCAGCCTCTTGCTGACAGTCTCTGGCTTGTCATCATCGCGCTGAACAAGCGGCTCGCCAGTAATGTCGTCAATGCCCTAATCATGGTTAAAAGCAAGCACCAGAGTATACTTCTTACTTCTCTTTAAGCATGCTTTATGTGATTTTCTATTTAAATTATGATCAATTCCACTTAATCAGGGTGTGGATTTCTGCTTATAAAGAGAAAGGCTGCTGCCTGTGTTCTTATCTGGAATGTAAGTTGTTGACTTTCCAGTAAAACTGTCTGTCAGTTAAAAATATTTTCTCAGTGTTGCCAATGAATATTAGATCATAGTAACTTGACTAATTTGTCCTCTGGAGCATTCGTAGAATATGGGGAATACGAAGACAAAACCTTCAGATACAAGGGAAATGATACTGTTGGTAATACATTCCTGTGTAACAGGAAACAAGACCAATTGGACCTTCACTTGACAATACTAAAATGGGCAAAGG
The DNA here is from genome assembly GCA_013399835.1 of Leptocoma aspasia. NCBI lineage: Eukaryota > Metazoa > Chordata > Aves > Passeriformes > Nectariniidae > Leptocoma > Leptocoma aspasia. The sequence continues at coordinate 313,962 of VXAX01000384.1, forward strand.
AGTTAATGGTCCTTTGATTTTAAGTTGAAAAATGGAAGAGTTATCATTTCGCAACAGCTGTACAAAAAATGGGATAAGAGTTAGCTGAAGCTTTCCCTACAGAGGTAGGGGCCTAATGTGTGAACTTTTGTTCCTACTAAGTAAGTAAGCAAGCATTTTGCATGTCTATTAAGATAATAGAGACAACCATATTTCACCTGTTTAGCTCTATTCCATATTTTCCCTTGAAGTATTGCAGTCCACTATGTTGTGATAACTCTGCTAATTAGTGAAAGGTAAAGCAGATCCTAATAGCAAAGCTCTGGCAGCTGAAGCCTACTCTGGTAAGTCTGAGAATTCTGTGTTCATCTTGCCATTGCTCTTCTGCAATTGAAAATAACCATGATTTTAAACACCTTGTTTTAAACAAAACAAAGGCAGTATTTTCAGTTGCTCCCTTCAGTGCTTACCTGGTATTTCAAGCTGGCCTCTTTTCCTGCAATACTGAAATCCAAAACTACAGGGCCTGCTGTGCTTCTGATGTAAATTAATAGAGCTTCCAGGTGAAATGTGATGCCACAACAGCTAAGTTATTTAGAGTTAAGGATGAAATATAGTTTTAGCTGAGTTGCACTAAAGCAAATTGTTCTTGAAAAAAATTAAGCTAACAATGTACAACGTAGCTTTTTCTTCAAGCTTCTCTTTAGGATATCTCAAGTCATAAGTTCTTAAATCTGTTTAAAGGCTTCCCTGACTTGAAAGTTTCTACATCCAGTTTTGCAGTACAGCAGCTCTTCCCTTGAAAATACCTATGCTGGTTAAATATAAACACAGGGAAAGCATTATGTGGATTCCTCTGACAGGTGGTTTGGCATTTCCTATATATAAAGCATAACTCCTCTGGAGGAAGGAAAAGAAAGCTACATTTTGGAATCTACAGGCTGCAAACAAGCTAAGACCATGCCCGGATCCTGTGCCAGTGCGCAAGGCAGACAGTATTCCAGATCAGCGAACAGCTTTAACAAGAGCTTACAAAACACCATGGTGTTCTGCTCTGCAGGGGACAGATATGTCTGACCCCTGCTCTGCAGGGGACAGGTTGTCCACCAGCTTGACGTTCTACCAGGTCACTAACATAACCTCATACCAGCATGGTGTTACTGGAAAGATTCTGTGCTCCCAAGAAATGAAATGAGCCTTTTTCTTCTGAGCTGCTGTGTTTTGAAACAACACATGCAAACAATATTTTACTGCAACTAGCAAACACAATGCAGCACTTACTTAGTGCCAATACCAGTGCATATTGCCTACCTGCGATTTGGGAGGATTGAATTCAAGATTGTAGACTCTGCCACTGGCAGGGTGGATCCAGCGTGCTGTAAGCCGACACTTTATGGTCTCAAATGGCACGTCTAGGTCAATCACAGTGTCTATGTGACATTCTTTATCGAGGGCTTCTGCCTGAGCAACTGTTCTGGGGAAACCTTTTTAAAGGAAACAACTTCATAAAATTCCGAAAGCAGAGTTACAGCAAAAATTACCTGGATTGAGTCATTAGAGAAAATAATTGTTACACAGCAAAAAACCAAAAAGCATTGTCATATTCTATAACGATAGAAGAGACATCAGATTTTCCAGTATCTTTCAGTGTGTCATGGCATTTAAACTTTTAAAATGCCTCCCAGCTTTCATTTCTTCATTTCAGCTAATCATCTTCCCAAAAGTGCAACAAGTAAGTGCAGAAAGACCCCATATTCATATATACACCACATACCACTACACTGAATAAAAACACTGTATACACATTTGGAATAATAAAAGTTCCAGTGAAAAGTTTCCCTCAGAACAACCTAGAAACATTTGTGATATCTCTTACTTTCACTAATGATACACAGCTGTGTAAGTCTGGCTTAAGGTGGTGGCCATTACAAACCTGTTTGATTCAGTTGCAGTAAGCCAAATATATTTATCAGAGGCAGTACGGGACTTAGAAGGGTTCTAGAAGTTCTAGTGTATTAAACTGTCCTCAGATATGATAACTGTGAGAACACTCAGCCTGATCAGGAACCTTCACTTCAAAAATGCTGCATTTTGCCCCATGAACTCTGTGGCTCCCAATTCTATGCCTTAAACTATTAGATAAATCTAGTGGAACTTAGGAGGGGTGCAGTGGGAACAAAACAAGAAAGCCAAGGTCTCCACAAAGAATTTGAAATTAAAAAAACCTTCAGTGGTCAATGCTACTGCAGAACATGCTATTGCATCCTATATTCACTGAACAGTTCCTCTCCTCAAAAAGCTCTAGCATAGTCTCATGTTCTTCAGTACCATGTAATTTGCATCAAACTGTACAAGCAAACTTCATAAAGGCAACTACCGATAGGTGCAAACTTAAACTCTTTGCATGATGTTGATCTGTCCATTGCGTGAGTAAGGAAAAACATTACAAAAAGAGTTGATTAACTCAGACCAAGTGCTTGTTTGTGTATTAAGTCTCTTGCACTGGCTTGCATCACAGCCATGAGCTGCCCTCATCCTATTTCTCACACGTTCACATTATCTCATGGAAGTGCTTCTAAATGTTAAGAGCAGAGGAAGAGCCAGGTCTTTAACACTGCTGTTGAACACTGTTCAAGAACTGCTGTTCTTTCTTACTATTAGCAGCCACCATGTTTCTAAGTTATGCAGCTGGAAAGTGAGTTTGCTTGGGACTGAGTAATGAGAAAATTCCTCAACAAATTGAAGTGCCTTTACAAAAGCATTTAATTGAAATTTAATGGCATTTTCTACCTAGAGTTTTCTCTACACAGAAAAACATCTGCAAGATGTGATGGATTATGAAGATTCCAGGAACACTGAGAAAAGTGCTGTAGATTTATACACATAAGTCTAAATGGATTATACCCACAGACACATACAACTCAGACTGCTACATCTGCTATGACTCTTAAGCCACCAACCTATCATAAGGCAGTAAATAGGCGTTTGGCTAAGTGAACACACAAGCAGTTCAGCAACTCTGGTTTGAGCTAACTGACCCTGTCTGTTTGTTCTGCATTGCAGTCACCAAACTAAAGATTTTGGGTTAACATATTTCAACAGAGCAGTGTTGTTCCTGTGAAGCCCATTATGCCAGAGCTATCCCTGGTGTAATTCACCAAGTCCCATTACAAATGCTGATGCAAACAAAATTTCTGCTCCAAAAGTTTAGAGGCGGGAGCACATTAACATGCAGCAAAAATTGATTTATTCTCTTACGGTCTTGACACAATCCTCCTTCTGAGAGCTGCCAGTGGGCACAGCTATACTGCTACACATCCAGATCCATAAGACTGGAACTGTGTGTACATGGGACCTGAAACTAAAGAAAAAAACCCAATATCTATCGTTCTTTGCTTTATTGTTTAGGTTTCATTGTACTGTTCACTGCAGGAATAAAGCCTTTATCTCAGGGAGGAACCCAACTGTGACTAAAGCCACCAGAACACATCACTGTACATAGGAGCAACTATATAAATGTAACTACAATAAAGCACTAAGGGACAGAGGCCACTGTGGATTTTTCACTCCCTCTAAATAGAAAGCCACACCAATAACTTTTGTTTTATCCACCGAGACAGGTTGTGGCTAGGGTCTGAAAAAACACGCATCCAGCCTAGACATTATTTTTGTGCTGGGCATCCAACTGTACTCCCATGGGCTGGAATAACAAGAGCCATCCAGTTCATGAAGACAGCAGCAAATGCATTTTCTCTCTAGTAAGAATGCTGAAGCAATGACCTTACACTGCAGAACTGCAAAACAGTTCACTCTGGAGAACAGAAGCAAACAGCAAATGAAGGAGACCTTTTAGGGCAATTGAGCAATGGTTTTTATTACACTCCACACTGCTGCAGTACTTTTCCATACTTACTTGTTACTGCATCACATTCCTACCTTGCTATTTAAATAACTCAAAGCCCCATCCTTCAAAGGTTTTCCATTCCCCAAGGACTTTAATAAGAAAATACTTTTTAAAAGAAACTTCTCAATGCCTATTTTAATGGGGAAATACCATATGAATTATCATAAAAAATACCAGAATTGCCAGTTTCAAAATTTTTCTGGAATGTTGAACTACCCTTTTAAACATGAGTTAAATATCCCTGTAATGTTCTGAAGGCAGGATACGCCCAAACATTTGTCATCCAAAGAAACTGGGGCAGACTATCTGCTGAAAGTTTCACAACAAGCCAGCAAAAAAGCACAACAAGCTGGACCAAAGCAGCCCCAAATTTTCCAGAGCAGATTTTCTCTCCATATATAGTGATATCCAACGTGATAACTTACCATCCAATAGCCAGTTGTACTGGTCTAGACATTTTATCTCATTCAGCATTAGTTGTGTCATGATGTCATCTGGAATAAGCTGCCCTTGATCAATGTAGGACTTGGCAAGGATTCCCACTTCTGCGGAAGTAAAAGTTCCATTATGTTATCTCTGACCTCCAGCAAGTGAGAAAAAGCCCACAAGCCTGCAAAAAACTTGTTTTGATTGCGATGACAGAGAAAAGTTGTAAACAAGACAGACAGCATGCTTGCCAAAATTAAAAAATATCCAGATGATCAACTAGGATCTGACCATGCAAATACATATCAGATTAATTAGATTCACCTGTAGGGTGAAACACACCTTTATTGTCACACCTTCTGAATAAATTTACTAGTATGTATTTGAAATATGAAGTTCCAAAAACTAAAATGAGGAGAGGCCACTAGCCAAGAGTATTCAAAATAAGAAAGAGAAAGGATACAAGTTTATGAAGATATCAGCCTTCAGATTTCCTGAAAAGGAAGTTATTTCCTCAGCTTAGTGACTAGTTATTAACTTACACTTAGACTTCATTACAAACATAAATGCCTTTGGCATTTAAGGAAGCAGTCTGCAGTGGGACACGCCTGCCAGATATGTATTTTTATGATTACTACAGGATGTTTATAGATACTGTACACTCTTTATAGGAGCACAAAGACACTAGTATTTTCCCATGGAACTGACTAACCTTTAGTACCAGCCATTTATCCCACTGGCTCACTAAAATTCTATCCATGTACCATAGTTCCAGCTATCCCACCATGCTCCTACATGGCAGGCAGTACCATGCTGTAGTTCACCCAAATCATGGGTATAGCCAGGAAAAAATTCAGTTGCCTGGGTTGTGTCCTAGGCACAACGTTTCTGTGTCTTTCATTTATAGAACAATTATCCAATTATGTTAAGTAACCCAGAATTGCAGCTAGACTGGTTTTATTGTGGGTCTGCAGAAGCCTTTACTTGCAGCCAGCTAAGGTCTAGTTACAGAAAACTAAAGAAGAGAAAATGGGATGGACTGACATACCCACACAGATATGACTACTTTCAGCAGAAAGCAATGACAAATGCCAGTCCCATCACTCAGTGCATGGAATGTGCAATGGCACAGAGGCGCTTCTTCAGATGGGGCAACTGAAAAGCAGTACCTGCCCTCAAATTATGCAAATAGTAGCTTTGGTGATGAGAAAAAAAAAATAATAAAGGAACAATTTCCCCTTACTGCCTGTTCACATCTGTAGTCAGGCTTTGAAAAAATACGAAGACCATTTCACTTTGTACCTTGGCCAGACTTCAAAACATGCTCACTATATGGAAAAGAGTCAGACTCTGGTGCCTGAGTCCTCCAGCACATCACAAACTGGAAAGAAGGTGACTGTCTGCCTGGGTACAAAGTGTCTCTTCCCCACCTCCCTTCTTCATACCTCTTTTTATTATTCTAGTGTGCTTTGAACCATGTACCCTGAGAAAGTAGGTTGGGGGAAGGAATAAATCATGTGTAGGTAGTTTTATATGTACTTGGTGCTTGGCTCTACTACTGATTTATGTTGCAGCATTGCTCTAGCCACAATGATCTAAAAATATGTGCAAGACAAGGTTCATAGGGAACAATTCTAACTTTGGAAAGATTCATGAGTTTTTGGGCCCAGAAAGATTTAGAATATGGGAAGCTATTATTAGACCAACAGTTCTTGAAAAACTCTGCCTTTTGCCCCTCTCTACAAAACTCAGGTAATTTAGAAAGTCACTATTACAGAAGGAAAAAAATAGGCAGAACCGTACCAAAATAGTCATATATTAGGACAAAAAGTTGGTACACTAGCTCACAGCTTTTTTTTTTCCCCCACCCCTGCTGTTGTGAGTGGGATTACATAGGGTTTTGTAGGTTTTATTTAGTTCTGGGTTTTTTCAGATTGGGTCTGAAGCCACTGAAGGCATGGCAATCTTCAGAATTACAGGTAACACAGGTTTCTTTCCTTTGTAGGTGATGACAGGTATCCACATTTCATGGCTTTACAAAGGATCGTCATGTTCTAACCACATTACAGCAATCAAGCTCTAGCCATAATCAGACAATAATTACCTTAGCATTAGAGAGGCGGTCACAGACTCTCCACTGTCCAGAAGAACATGATAATAACTGCAGAATGATAAGGACACTCATCTTCAACAGGACTTTTCAACAATGTCCATTTTCACAAGACAGCAAATGTAAAACTTGCACCATATAACTACTGTTAACTATATCTAATTTTCCAAGGGCTTTAACTGCCCATCTTAGTGTAACTCATTTTCCAAAACATTGGAAATTGCAGGACTCTTCTACTGTAATAAAAACTCATGGATCTTTGCCTTGACTGCATTTGTCTAGGCTGAGTTGCTTCTCAGTTGTTCTCATATTTTCAGTGCACTACATAGTCCTGCTACCTCATACTTCATCTCAATCCTCTGGGACCCGTTTCTAAAACTAGTGACTGACTGCCAATGAAATTGCAATAGAGTTTCATCTGGGTTTACTAGTGAATGAGAAACTTTGTAGCAGATTCTGGTAAATTCTGCTGCAGCTAATTTAGAGCAAACTTCACCCCTTAAACTGTCCACTGACTTCTTTCCTCATATTCTGGATTTTAATGTGTCTGCTAAACTTCCCTTTCACATGTTTGCTCTCCTTCACAGTCTTTCATCTCCTGGAGAGTCTTTCATCTGTCCAACCCACCTAGAATTTTTTGCATAATCACTTCCTAGTCTATCACTTCAGGCTCCCACCTCAATTCAAGCAATATGATATTTCCACTTGCAGTTCCCTCTTCTCACACAGCCTTCAGCATGATTCTGGTGCTCTATGGTCTTGCACAAAACCTAAAGTATATGGTAAACCTTGTAAACCTCAAAGCACTTGGCAAAATAGTATTTCCTTTGTTTTCTTGGAATGGCTACCCACCCAGTCTTACACTGAAAATTCATAACAGAACAGTTTTGTGACCCTCTGTAAATAAAAACTTATGATTGTGCAATCAAACAGAAATAGCATTAATATGATCAGGTATGTCTACACAGGTGTGGTCCTAGCAAATCCTTAGCTTACAGTATCTACAATATCAACTATAGTAAAGTCAGTCACTATACCAAAGTCATTATCCTCACTAAGTAAACAGAATTTGTGTGAAGACATGTGGGAATCGCATCACAACTGCTTCACCTCCAAACATGCTTATGAGTATTCCAAAATTAAGACTGCCAGTTACCTAGGCATAATACTACAGTGATACTTAAAAGTGAATGTAATATTCTACAGCTTGAAGTTGCTGGAAATAATAATACTCTCACTTCATCACGTGCAGGCTGAGATAGTTCTTACAAGGTTTTTCACCACACCATACAGAAAAGCAGATGTGGACGTCAGGAGGGAACCTTCTGAATCATTGCAAAAATCCACTAGAGAGAGGGACTGTGGTATCTCAGCTGGGGCCAGAGATCAAGCTAGGACTATTCAGAAGCAAGAATAATTCCTACCTTTACCTAGTATAAGATCAGTGTATGTAAACACAGATCATGCTGAAACCTAAGCATGATACGAACTCCTAAGACAATAATAATTTTAAAAGCTATGCAGTTTGAAAATTTTGCACATTTATTTTTTTGAAAGCACCACTATGTTGTCCCTGCCAGCTCAGGACTAGGCCTAATTTTGGGACAGTTGTTAACAATTTTAGGTACCTCTACTTCTAGCCATCAAATGAACATTCAAAAAAGTCTGATTGCCCAAAACCCCTCCTCTTGCCTGTTAAAAGATGTGAATACTTTTCTCTTAAAAGATGCTTCCAGTTGGAGAAACCCAGAGGAACTATCAGAGAAACACGTACAAAAACCACTGGGTGCTTACAAAAAGCACCCAAGACCAGAAGCAATGAGGTGTAACAAAACAAGGAGAACAGGATAATCTCAGATAACCCTGTCCACTTTCATGAAGAGGCTGGCAAGTGACAGCGTATGGAGGACACACGGCTGCAGATATGAGGCCCACCTTAGTGGCCTCTGGCCTCCAGAAGAGCTGTGTGAAGTCACCCAGCCTCTGGGGAGGCACACGGAGGTGGGACTGGGGAGCAGCAAACCCCCTTAAAGAAGAGTCGTCCCTTCTCGGAGGGGAAGGGAGGGAAGGAGCGGGGCTGGGGACAGGAATATGTTGTGAGCGTGTGTCCCTTCCCCGGAGCGGAGCTGTGTCACGCGGGAGCTCCCGCAGGGCTGCGTGGGGACCGTTCTCTCGGGACAGGGACAGGAAGAAGGGTCGTCGCCGCCGCGCACACATCCCCACCCCCGTCCCCATGCCCACCTGTCTTCTTCTGCATGTTGTCCCTCAGCAGGTCGCCGCTAGAGAGGTGCTTCACACCGAAGTGCTTGATGATCCGAGCGGAGACAGTGCCTTTCCCGGAGCCAGGCGGCCCCATGATGACGGCGCGCAGCAGCGGCGGCACCACCATGCTGCTCCCGCTGCTCCGCTCCTCCTGCCGCGGGCGCGCAGGAGCGCGGCAGGAGCGCCGCCTTCCCGGGAAGCGCCGCCTCGCACCGCCGGCGAGCCTGGGCCGGTCCTGCCAGGGAAAAGCAGCGGCAGCTTCTCCGGCTGTCAATCAGAGGCAGGAAGGAAAGATCCTTTGCGTAAGTGCACGGGGGGAGGGAGGCATAAATGAATAACGATAATGAAAAGATAACTGAAGCAAATTGCATCTTAGAGCGTCGCATCAGACCGCATTTAGGCATCACTGTTCAAACCGGCCCTGACCAGCTTCTCCGCACCCCTCTGCTCAGGAGACGCGTTTTGGCTTCTCCCTGAGCCGTCAGCCCCTGTCGCCTCTCAGTCACAGAATCAGAGTCGTTTGGTGCAAAAGACCTTAGGGGCACCGACCCCAACAAGTAATCCATCTTTGCCAGTCCATCCCTAAACCATGCCCCAAACTGACATAAGACCACCTTTTAAATATTCCCAGAAATGGTGACTCCACTACTTCCCCGAATTATCATGAGGATTTCCCAAACTGAGCTGGGACGCGGTTCCTTACCTAGCTGTCACCTGATGGCTGCTTGGCTGCTGACACGTCCCATTGCTGTCACTGCCCTGCCGAGGTGCCCTGAAGCTGTGGCTGACTTTGCTGTGCTCATTCACCCCCATGCAGCAGCCCTGCTCTTGCTGGTGTCACACAAATAAGTTCCCACTGTTTAGCAGCAGGCAGCTGCATTCTTAACAAGCAGTGCCTGAGTTTTGTTTATGATACTTGAATGTGAATAGCTGAAGGTTGTCCTTGTTCTGAGTAGTGCTCTTCAAAACACCAAGATGTCCTTTCCCACAGATATGATTTGGTGATCCTCAGCTACAGCAGAACACAATATTTTGGCCAAAACATTAGATTGTCCCATTTCCTGAGTGTTCACAGTCATGTCCACAGCAGGAGAAGTGAGTCTTCCTGCTAAAGGTTCTGGAGATGCTGATGGATCTCAACCACTGTACCAGAAAGGTCACAATGAAAAAGTGAGCAGAAACCAGAGCTAGAGTCAAAACATCAATGAAATTCAGCTTCTTGTTATAAAACATTGTTTCATTTCAATAGTTTCACACTGAAACAAGTAAAGTCATAAGAAAATATTCAAATGTATGTTTGGTATTTTGAAACAGTAAGGAAATGGGAATATTGGCCCAAAACTCCCCAGTCAACAAAATTAATTGCCTTAACAATTAAGTAGAAAGGCAGTGACTTAGCTCATAGAGCTTACTATGAGCATAAGTCTCATTACATAGAGAAATGTGAACCTTCATAAATGAACCTAGTAATACCTCTATTCCAGGTTGTACTAGGACAGAAAGAGTTAAATATTCAGGGCTTTAGCAGTCAGTTCCCAAGACAACACCTCAGTCTGCCAAAGCACCATAGTCTTAAACAAAATTTGGCAACAAAAGCCATTTAAATGTTAGAAGCCACACTCTTTGTTTTAAGCTCCACACTTCACACTTGGAGACTTCTGAATGGCAGAAGTCCACAAAATGTGTTGATAAACCTTCCTAAAGCAAATAGGGAATACTGAAGGTATTGTATGAAATACATATCCAGCAAATAACTAGACTTGTCAGAGAGATAATTAACTCTAATCTCCAGTGCCACCATGTATAAAAAGTGGCAATAATTTATCCTGTTAAAAAGGAAGCCTGAGGCTCAGCCTCTCTACAGTCCTATTGAGCAGCTCAGAACTCCAGACAGCAATGCTAAGACAATCCCTTTGTTAAAGACTATTTAGAAACCTCTCTGAACTTCATAACTGAGATTCATGAGGAAGGAGTGGAAAAGGATAGAAAGGAACTTCCCCTACACACACAGGTTCTCACTAACCTATGACCTTTGCTGAACAGAAGTGGGTATTTAGATTACAGAAAATAGGTAGTGAAAGAAATTATTGTTCCCATTTCCTTTACTATCTTTCCTGAACTCCAAACCTCACTCTAGTAGTTTTGTGAATAGTTGTGACATACTCAGAAGTGGAAAAGGAAATAATGGGACAAATGGGGTCAATGGTTCACTAGCTTGTATACAAATCTTTACACAGCTATTCTGTATTTAAAGACATGCAAGTGGGGTTTTTTTGGCAGCCCTCCTTATGATGTTTGGAAAATGACATTTTTATCATCTTCATTCAGACTTAATTATTCACATCTTAACAGAGCAGTCAATGTTTATAACACAACTTGCACTATATTCAGATTAATCTTTTTTCACACATGTAGCTTACAGTTATAAATTAAAAACTTAACTCTTGCTTAGTGCGTATAGAAGTAACCCTCGTGGTGACTGAACAGTAGTCAAAATTTTGTTTCAAACAAATCCAAATGTTCTTACCAATAAATAATCTTTCATATTACTCAGCATTTTTTACAACTTAAGAAATGCTTCGAAGAGGCTTTTTAAGCCTTAAACAATCAAAAGACTTTCTGTCAGGCATGCTCCTTGGAGATCTGAATCCTTTCTTCTGAGTTTGATACAGAATTCTTCTAGTACTGCTAGGTAACTACTTCCCAAGTGTTGTACTTTGTATCAAAATAAAATGGTTACTTACATGAGGAAGAAGTCATAGTATAGTGACCGGCAGACCGTGTGACATGGTCTCCCACATAATTTTTGTACCTCATTTGATAGAGGGGTGGACAATTTGATGGATGAAAATCTGGCTGGAATTGAAGTGTAGAGCTTAGTGTACCCTACCAAAAGCTGTTAACGAGCATGTTTTTCCAGGGCCTGTCTTGGTGCCGTGTTCTGTCTCGTGTCTGTGAATAACACCAGAAGAAGAGAGCACACCCTCATCAATTTTGTGAGTAACACAAACCATGTGGCGGGAGCACATGGGCTTAGGGGCAGGAGGTGTAGTTCTGCAAGAACAGGTGGGGAAAGGGGCCAAACAAGACCCTGACACAATTCAGCAAAGGCAGGTACAAAGTCCTGCACCCAGAACACACCAACTGCTTCAACAGTGGAGGCTCGGGACTGACCAGCAAGGCAGAAACTCTGCTGGAGAAGATGGTCTACAGCCAGCTAAGCACCATCCAGCATGTGGCCACTAACATACTAAGCCATACTAACAGGAAGGTAGCCACTCCATCAGGGAAAACAGTCATCCCTTTGTGTTAGGCACTTCTTAGGGTACATCTATGTACTGTGGCCAGTACTGGGTGCTCCAGTACAAAACAGGCATTGACCAGTTGGGGCAGGTTTAGCAGAAAGTGACCAAGATGATCAGGGGATTTATTTTTTTTCTTTTCTTGGATGCAGACCTGGAGCTGGATGCAACTGGTTTAGCAAAAAAGACAGAGAAACCATCCTGCCACAGACAGATGGAACCACGCTTGTTCAGACTGGAGACAAGAAGGGTTCGGGAGCACCTAATAGCAGCCTTCTGGCACCCATGAGAAAGTCACTGAGAAGGCAGGGACAGGCTGCTTACTAAGATGAGTGGCAGGGCTCAGTAAGTCAGGTAGTGGAATCTAACTATTAGTAGACACAGCCCCCTGAGGCCTTTATAACTCAAGTGGATAAAACCCTGAGCAACCCAGTCTGACCTTGCTTTGGTCCACTGATTGGGCTACAGATCTGAATGTAGGGTGTGGTGCTGTACTTGTCAAACAAGACAACCCATTAATCGTGTTTTTTAAAATAATGCATTAAATACTTATCCAGTGAAGGCTAACATATATACACAACATAGCTGAAAATTCTCCCTCAAAAAATATATACCATCAAGAATGCTTGAGGAGCAGATTTTAATTTTTTTTATTAGATATAGGTTGAAATATGTAAAATGAAACTGTTGCTGTTGAACTGTTTCCTGTAGAATTAAAGTAGCAAAGACATAACTCCTTACAAACCAAAAATGTAGAGCTGTGATTCTTTATTTAGATTTAAATAGTGTTTTATTGCAGAGGGATATAACACTATCATTTTTGTGGTGTCACTCCTACCTTCATTAAAAAGCCTAATGAATTATTCCTCCCAGATGGAGAAGGAATGGAATATAGGAATAAAGGAATATATGCAGATGGCTGAGTACAGCAAATTAACACTTATACATAGCATGAGTTGTTCCAAAACTCTAAGTTTCCTAGGAAATGTGTATTCTTCAGACAGAAATTTATTGCCTGTATAACAAGCTTGTTACACTCAAAAACCTTATTTATGACAAAGATGAAACACACTTTATTTATAAAGTGAAAAATCTATTAACATAATTGAAATCCTAACAGTCTCATTTAAGATTTATTAATTATTACAGAAAGTTTATGCTAAATTACCATTATTACGTTTTATTATTTGTTATATAAATAATAAATTGCTCCACACACACTTCTTAGTTTCTCCCATTCTCCTGGTGTTGTGTTTACCCCTCTCCCCTCCTTGCCTGGGGCCCAAGGTCATGGTCTCACTCAGGTGAGGGTGGTGGGGTTATGGTGAGTCACCAGCACCTGGAGCCCCTCACCAAGAAGAATGCCATGCTTCTGTTGACAGCTTCTTCATCCCTCTAGGGTTAACTTGGAGTTATTTTTGTATGCTTCCTAACTCAATTTTACACCTTGCTTTTTCTTCACTAGTCTGTAGCTCTAGATTACATCTGAGTTTACTATATATAGTACCTTCCATATACATTAGATGGTTTCTTTGTCTTTTTTGCTAAACCAGTTGTGTCCAGCTCCAGGTCTGCATCCAAGAAAAGAAACAATTAATACAAGAAAAATGAATTATCCATAGAAAACATGTCAAAACTGCTCTCACAATTAAAGGAAGCAAACCAAAGCTGCAAGCAGATCAAAGAACATTCAGACAGCGCAAATCTGACAAGCTTCTGTTCTGATGCCTTGGAAACTCAGCGCAAGGCTTATGTCCTGTTACTTTGTTGCAGTCACAAGTTGATAACAATCAAATACAGAATTACAATTATTTGAGAAACATTTCTGTTGTCTTAGTGGTTCTTTTGAGCTGTATTTGGAGTTTGTAATTTTAGTCCTATAAAAAACACTCAGCTTCTTTAGACATCCCTCAAAATACACATAAATAGGAAAAAAAAATTAAGTTCAAGTAAAAGAGGAGTTATATAGCTGTGTTTCTGAGACTGTGTAAAAACTCTTGGAAGACATGTAAACTAACAGAAATTCAGAAAAGAATGTTATGTTTTTGCATGCTTTACATTAGCAAAAGGCAGAGCTCTTTTGGAAGTTTCTATAATGACCTTTTCTGTATTATTTATCTCAAGTGATTAAAATATCAAGAGACTGTCATGTTCTCCAAACACTGATTAAATGAAAATTAACATTTCCCTGAGAATTAAAGGTAAACCAGTAATAACTTTACATTTTGAGGTTAAATTGTAACAACTGCCCATGAGATCATGGGCATAACAACTTGCCCAACAAGATCATGACTTGTATATATCTCTGAGGTGCCACTCAGTCTCTCTGTGCCACCTCTAGGCAACTGATAAAAATAATTTTCTTGACTCCAAAAATCTTTGAACTTCTAGCACAAGAAGCTACTAACATTCCCAGGAAAACAAAATCCCTCTTTTATGTCACTGGGTATTTTATGACAGATAGAGCTTTCATTACAGGGATACTTATATTATACCAGCAGAGTATATATGCCAATGATTTTTTACAGAAGTGTCTTATTTCAGTTACATGAGAAAATTCTAGCTGCCAATGGAATAATTTTTGGGGAAGACTGTTTTCCGTTTTGTTTTCCCAGTTCTGTTTTCCCATGCCTTGACATAAAGCAGATACTTGCAAATTGTTAACAGATGATAGCATGTAATTGGAAGTCACAGAAGAAGGACAGGATGGACAGAACTAAAAATACATGTGTGGGAGAGCAGGGGAGTACACAAAGGAAGAGAAATGAACCACAGCAGAGAGTTCATTCAAAGTAGACGCAGTTGACTAGACATTTTCAATGCAAATCTAAGATACAGAGTTCAGACAATGCAGTGAAAAACATAGTCCCAGCAGCAGCACCTGACAGCCTTTTACACAGCTGTCTTCACAGAAGAAGACACTTGATTTCAGTGGGAGTGTTCAGCCTCTATCACATCCCATACCCACAACCTCACAGCAAACTGTTACTTAACTTCTACCCTGAAATTATGTCTAAAAGGCCTGTGAATGAAGGAAATTTAAGAAGACAAAATTGTTCCCTGAAAATAGGAAACAGTAAGTGCCAGACTCCTTCCCAATTAACCATGAAGTTTAGCATTGTTTGCTGTGGAATTCCAAAATACCCTCCAAACTCTGAAACCCAAAGGAATTATGCAGAGACTTGACTAAATTTAATTGTAAGCAGGAAAACAAACCACTGATTTATCAAAAAAGTTTTAAGAATTTTTGTGAAGTTTGGACATAGATTTATTAGCTCTGAGAAGATATGTATGTTCTTTACCTTCCTTACACTCAGTTTTCTCTTAGTTCTGCTCAGTGCATAACAGAAAATAATTTCAGCTGCCCAAGCCCCACCCTATTTTCTGTTATGTTCTAGAACAGAGCTGCAACTGGCAACTAATTTCTTACACACAGAAAGCTACAATTATTTGATTCCACAAAACTGTCCATGACAAAACTCTCTTTTTCTAAAAATACATAGAAGTTCATCTGCATATGAACCATGAATAGCTCTAGATATTTTTGCCCATATCTCAGAAATCTTGTGAACTAATGTGTTTAACTGCTGTCATTTTTTTGATCCTCATTTTCCACAAACTTCTCAACATGCTTCCTTTAAAAAAATTTCTTAGGCTTTGTTTCCACAGAGATGTGGTCTTTTGATTTAGATGTATAATTTTTCTGGGTTTGATTTTTTGCTTTAGCACCTGGGTCTGGGAAATCCACAGCATCTGTACAGCCTGCATGGTAAATGGATTAAGTGGAGAAGAAACTCAGGATACTGGTATGTGAAAAGTTGGACTTGAGAATAAAGACCAGAGTGTCCAGCTGATCAAGAGGCATGATTGTCCTTTTCTACTCCATGCTTGTGAGACCCCACCTGGATTTCTGCATCCAGCTGTGGAGTCCTCAGTTCAGGAAAGACAAGAGGACAGTTTAAGCTTTAAAGACGTCTTAAGCTGTGCCAAGGAACATTTAGGTTAGACATTGGGAGGAATTTCTTCACAGAAAGGCTAATTGGGCATTGGAATGTGCTGCCCAGGGAGGTGGTGGAGTCACTGTCCCTGGAGGTGTTTATGAAAAAACTGGATGTGGCACTCAGTGCCATGGTTGAGGCAACAAGGTGATGTTTGGTCATAGGTTGGACTTGATGATATCAAAGGTCTTTTCCAACCTAATAAATTCTGTGGTTCTGATTCTGTGGTTCTGCAACATGGAGAACTGATTCAGCCAGTCCAGATGTGAGCCACAAAAATGATCGCTGGGCTGGAATAATTTCTTCTTGAGCAAAGCCTGAAAGAGCTGAGGAGAAGATTTGAGGAGAAGACTCTTCTCAGCTTGGAGAAGAGAGGGTCTTGGGGAGAGCTCATTTCTCTCAGTATTTAAGGGGGCTTATCAGAGAGACAGAGGGAGAATTTTTACCAAGAAGTAGTGACAGGACAAAGGGCAAGACTTTTAAACCGAAAGAAGGTAGATTTACACTGGACATAAGGAAGAATTTTGCTACAGTGAAAGTGAGGCACTGGCACAAGTTGCCTACAGAAGTTGTGGATGCCCAGTGGGGACCTGTAAGTGTTGAAGGCCAGGTTGGATGGAGCTTTTAGCAACCTTGTCCATGGAAGATGTCCCTGCCCATAGCATGAGGGTTGACTAGATGATCTTTAAAGATCCCTTCCAAACCAAATCATTCTGCTTTTCTGTGATACAAAGCTTGCAGACCAGTGCATCAACACAACAAAAATCCTTATGCATGTTGATCAAAAAGTCAGCAAGCGGCTAATAATAGGTGGCTTAGTTCCTTCAGTTTCTGTAAAGTGTGCCTATCATGGGTTTAAAAAAAAAAGTTTTAGTCTCTGGAAAACAATTTAGTAAAATTAAAAAATGGTTATCATTTATAAGGAAAATTGTTTTGCTGTACAACTCTGGAGGTTGCTGTTGCCTCTCCTGAGGGACAAGAGCCCTTACAGAGAGAGGGATCTGAATAGAGTGGAGCACTGAGCAATCACCAGTGCCATGAAAATGACAAGTCAAAATGCCAGATTCTCCACCAGGGATAGAGAAATGCCAGACACAAGTCTAAACTGGGAGAGGGGCAGCTCTGGGGTTGCAGAGAGGGCTCTGGGGGTGCTGGTTGGCAGCAGGTTCTGTGGCAGCCAGCAGTGTGCCCTGGCAGCCAGGAGGGCAGCAAAGCCCATCCTGGTGCAGCAAAGCCCATCCTGGGTGCAGCAAAGCCCATCCTGG
>VXAX01000384.1:332018-381851 GCA_013399835.1 Leptocoma aspasia
CCTGCCCTTTGCCCCCGCCGATGTCCCAGCGCTTCCTGTTCCCAACCACGTGGGCAGAGGGATGGCGGGCGGCGCGGCGGGCGAGGCGCAGTGCCTCAGCTACACGGGATGCAACTTCCTGCGGCAGCGCCTGGTGCTGGCCACGCTCAGCGGGCGCCCGCTGAAGATCCGCAAGATCCGCGCCAAGGAGGAGGACCCCGGCCTCCGCGGTGAGCGGCGGCACCGGTGACCGCGGGGCAGGAGGTTGGGGGCGGCGGAGCTCCGGCGCCGGCTGTGCCCGGGACGTGCTGCGGGCAGGGGCAGACCCCCACTGGGAGCTGGGACATCCTGGGCTCCATCTGGGCGGGCCCCACCGAGGAGGGGGGACCCGGCTGCGTCCCGGTGTCTCCCCGTGGATGCGCTCTCCGCTGAGCGCCCCGCATACGCATCTCGGGTGTAGTTGTCACACGTGGGTCGCGGGGCTTTGGGAGGAGGAGGAGAAGGCGCGGGAGCGGGCAGGGGCGGTGAAGGAGGCCGGAGCAGCGGGGCTGTCACACACCCGCCGGTTCCTGCTGTCAGCCGCCCTCGCTGCCCGGCGGGGCGCGGGGGACGGGGCAGCACCATCCCCGTCCCTCCGGTTCGGCTCGGATCGGCAGCCCTGCCTTCCGCGGGGTCACGCCTTTTCTCCAGAGTGGGCCGTCAAGGAGGCCGGGGCTGGTGCTGCCCTGCCGAGCCGCCCCGGTGGGACGGGGCTGGCACTGCCCGTCCGCCCCTCCCGCCCCGCGGGGCAGCGCCGTTCGCTCCGCGCCTGGCGGATGCGGTGCGGGAGCGGCCAGGCGGGGCTCTGACCGGCTCGCTGCGTGTGCGGGAGCCTCTCTACAGCCCGGAGCCGGTTCTCGTCCCCGTGACGGTGGCTTCGCAGTCGGGATGGCAGAATTAATTCCCTGTCTCTTGTGCCGTTCTTGCTGCGGCGTGCCCGTGCCCAAGCGTCGTGTGCTCCCTGTGCTTGTGGGAGCTCACGGTCACACAGTTTTAATAGGTCATGTTTTACGCCTTGACTTTTGTCAGGGTTTGCCGAAACAGGAATGTGAAAGAGGTAAAAGAATTTATTCTCATTTCTGCAGATTTGTTTAAGGGAAACCTTTCTTAGGGAGTACCATCGTCATTCTTGTACAAAGCCTTTGGCATCCCAGGATGAATTCTATCATAAACTGAAGTAAGAAAACAATAGGATAGAGTTTGAGGAAGAAACACCACCAAACAGTGGCGTTTGGTTATTTTTTGGGCAAGGGCCCCTGTTATGAAGTTCAGAAGAGGGGTAGATGCTTCTCTGCCTCCTGAGGAGCCTTCAGTGTGTAGCTACTCAAAAACTGCCAAAGCATTCTTGTATGCTTGACTTAACATTTACCATGATCCAAAGTATTTATTGTTGCTGTGGAGCATTTAGTGGTGGTGAAGTTTTTAGCTATTGCCATGTTTTTTTAAAGAGTGTTTGAATTTACTTTTTTAAGTGTGGATCCAAGTGTGAACTATGACTGTAACAGAAAAGTAATAACAATAAATCCTGATTTGTTGCTAATGATTTGATAATTCAACATGCAGTTCTTTTTCCTTTTCATGACTGGAACTTTTGTAAGCTCTGCTACTGGTGTTCTCCAAGAGTGAAATATGTGCTCACAAGGATGCACTCTTGCACTGGAAGATGCCCCAGTGCTTATAAAGTTGTATAAACTTTGTAATCAAAAAAGCTGTCATAGTTTAGAAATTGTCACAACAGAGAGCAGAACCAGTATTGTGTGACTGAGGCATCAATCAAGTTGTGCAAATATTGACAAACTGTAAATTCTGCAGGTAGCTCTGTGGTTTAAATATCTATTACATCCTAGAGTCACATATAGAAAGAAAAATCTAATTACTGTGTAAGAAGTAACACAAGAATATTGCTAAGAGAGTTCTGCAGCCTACAAACAATTATGCAGATGTTGTTGGCTCTTAAAACTAACTGGGTTTTGAATTCTGCATATATTCACCTATCTTCCATGGTACTGAGCCTGTACCATGTTGGGACAGTAGAATACTAGCATATTCTTCCTAGGATGGTTTTTTGTTGTTGTTGTTGGGGTTTTTTGTTTTGTTTTGGTGGTTTTTTGGGGGGTTTTTTTGTTTGTTTGTTTGTTTTGTGTTATTTCATTTTTGGTTTTGGTTGATTGGTATTTTTGGTTTTGTTTTGCATTAAATTTGCTTGTCCTATTCATTGTTCCTGGGTGAGAGTCCACATAATTGAGAGAAACTGAGGAATTACTTCCACAAGAACTGCTATAGTATAGTGAACACAGTAAGCAAGAAAAGAGGCAGCGGGAAGACTTGTGGTTCTCTAGCCCTAAGTATGTCCAAAATTGTTTTGGAAATGGAAAATTTTAGAGTCTGCAGACAACTAATTCTGTTTGTGGAACAGCTATGCAGCAGCAGCACTTCACGTCTAAATGTCCCCTTCTTTTAAGCTAACACTTTTACAGAGAATAATGGGAAGTTGTTATTAGCTTGTCATGGTTTAATATGTGGGGTCCTGTTTGCTGTGATTTATATGTTTTGCTTTGTACTGAGCAAAATGTAAATTGTTGAAGGTTTTATCCTGGACAAGAGCAATCCCTCAAGCCACTGTGGTCAGAAATGTCCACTTGTATTATGTGCTGTGTGCCAGGGAGAGGAGTGTGACTAGTCTAGCTGCCACATCTGAGGGCATCTCAATTAATTTGAGATGCCTTAAGTGTGGAGGCTCACATTGACATCTCTGTTTTTACAGAGAATTACCTTTTCACATGTGGTTGCATTATACCACAACTTGAAGAGTGAGGGTAGCCTTACTGTCATGGAAGGCAGGAAAGGGTAAAAGTACAAGTAAGGTGTTGAACTTTTAAGAAACTTTACAATTCTGTGTGTGCTCTACTCCTTAGATTTTGAAGCAAGTTTTATTCGCCTGATTGACAAAGTGACCAATGGCTCACGGATTGAAATAAACCAAACAGGTGAGATCTATTTTTTTCTGCTTCATCTGTTCTGGTTTCCAGGATTTATCCGTTTTTGCAGTAGAATCGAAGTCTTGTCTTGCTAGAGGTAGGTGTTCAGATAAGATTGACTGAGAAGATCAGAAATAATATAGTTTACAAGTTTTGTAATAATTGATCACATGCAAGAAGGTCAGTGCTCCACCATAATGCAGAGAACTAAGGAAGCTCTATTGCCCAAGAATTAAAATTAGTATTTTGTTAGGTATGGAGGATTTCATGGTGGGCAAAGCTTCCTCTGTACCAGAATTGATTTTTGTAGAAAAAAAAGATTTACCCTCTACAGAGGCAAACTTCTTAGCCAGACTGCTTGCTTATTCATGCTTGGAAAAGGGTTTGATTGGAGTGAAAAGCATCCCATATGAAAACTTCACCTGGTCTGAGTTTTTTTTCTTTTGTTTAAGGGTTCTAATGATCTTTAGTTGGGAAGTAAGGCAAATGAATTACCATCAGATATACCAAGATTCCAGTGACCTGATGGACTGATGAAAATTTAGCTTCTGTGGAGAATAATAATTGCTTGTATCAGCATTTTGGAGATTGCTAAGAGATTCTTGGTTTTAGGGGGAAGGGAAAGGAGGAAAATGATGGGCAGAAAAACAGACAGACACTCATGTGTTGACCCATTTATTAGCTGCAGACATGTAAATAGTATGCTGGAAGTGCTATAATCTTCTGTATAGTCTTCTGCCTCCAATTTGCCACATACGTTGTTGCAAAGTATTTTTATGCTGTTTTAATGGCCAGTGTTTTACAGTGCTCTCATTTGGTTTGCTCTCCTGGCCTCTTCCCCAGGTACTACCTTGTATTATCAGCCTGGTCTTCTGTACGGGGGCTCACTGGAGCACGACTGCAGCCCCAGTCGTGGTATTGGCTACTATTTGGAAAGTCTGCTCTGCTTGGCACCCTTCATGAAGCATCCATTGAAGATTGTCTTGAGGGGAGTAACAAATGATCAAGTAGATCCTTCGGTAAGTAATAAAATTTAAGTATCAGAGAAGGATATTTTTTCCCCCTAAAATAGCAAGATTGGGCAGAAGTGTCTAAAACATGTTGCATTTTTATCATCCCTCACATCCAGAAGTATCCATTGTTGCTGCACTAGCAAACTCTCTGAGTCAAAGAAGCAGCTGCTAAACTAGAGTGGATCACACTCTAAACTTCAGTTTGTAATCTCCCTTCTGATCTTTGTTTCTGTACCGCTTCCGTCTTCTCCCCTGCAAACTCCTTTTAAATGCAGTGTTAGGCCCTGCCACAGGTTTGGTTCTCCTCTTCTCTTAGAATTTCAATGGATTATTTCTCTTGCCCCACACATGTATTTACTGTATAAAGAAGAAAGTCTCTTCAAAATATGCGTGCAATAAGGAAGGAATCTTTCTCTTCTGTTGGATTCTGGACTAGTCATACCACTGCTGCTGTCAAGCCTTCTTTCTATTAGAAACAGAAGTCACATGGTGGTTAGGAAATTACAGTAGCAAAAGTATGTAATAACTCTCTGGCACTTCAGAAACATGCCAGAAGGTGTGGTAGGTCAAATGGCTATGAAATGCTTGCCTTGGTTTCTATTCCTGATCTGCAGTCCTTTGTTTTGTACCAGTGTTGTTACAAAAATGAACTGTGGGAGACGTGATCGGAATGCTAAAGTAATGATTAGTTGTTATGCCCTTTGTTTATTTTTGTCCAAAAACTCCAAACATAAACTTCTGCTTTTAGAGAACAGCATTAGTCTTTACTTTTTGAATGGTGATTGGACACTGCCTGTTTTCATCTGAGGAAATTGAGGACACATTGTAATTAGAAGATGTAACCAGTTTAAATGAATGCAAATACCTGTGAAGTGTAACTACAGATACTACACGAGCCCCTGAGTCCTGCTAGAATTTATGACTTAATCACAATGGAGAAATTCTTGCATGATCTGGAGCTGAAAAGTAGTCCAATGTTCATATTGCTTTCAAGTAAATTTGGACACTCATCTGAGCAACAGAGTCTTGATTCTGGAAATTACCTCCTTTTGGGCATCAGTCATATGGGCCTGAGATTAAATTATTTTAGTTCAAATGGGTACAAGAATTAAGGCCACTTCGTGCTTGAAGGGTGCTTGCACTTGCCAAAACTCAGACAAGTGGGTTGGCATACATCAGCTATATACCAAGCTCTATACACTGAATGTAAATCAAATGCTTGTAAAAAGTTACATCTAAGTTCATGGTGCTATAGTAGCAACTACGTTTTAGTTCTTAGTGACAACACAGTAACAACTTCGGTTCCTGTGACTCAGCTCATACTTAATAACTGCTTAAGTGGTTGTAACTGAATACTAGTTCCTAAATTTGGTTTAACCCTGGTTAATGTCTGTTTAAGTTGCATGAGTAAACATTAAGCCTGGTGCACACCAATAAGGTTAAAGGACTTCTACAGATTGTTTTGTATAAGATATGGTTCTGCTGGTTTTTGAGACTAAAATTACAAATTTAAGTGCTACCCTAATTTATTTGTATGCTTAAGTAAATGGTAACTTAGTTTAAAATTTATTTTAGTTTTTATTTTTCAGTAGATAGAGGGTGTTTATAAATTTAGTGAACAATTATTACTTATGCTTGCCCAAAAAGAGGTGCTTGAATTTGCTTATCTATCTATGCTTTCTGCTTTCCAAGGAGAAGGTGGAAAGGCAAACCAATGTGACTACAGTGTGTGAGTTTAGGTGTTTTACCTGCTGCTCTTCATGTAGCAACCTCTCTATTTCAACTTAGTGGGTTGTACTGGATTTGCATGGCTGGATTTTATGAGCTAGGATGCTGCAGAGGTGGTTTCTGTAAGAAGCTGACAAAAGTTTCCCCTTCATCCAACAGAGGCCATGTTGGCTGGCTCCAAGACAGACCCACTGCTGGCCAAGTCTGAGCCCATCAGTGATGGTGGTAGCACTGCTGGGGTAACAGCTTTAAGGAGGAAGGGGGAGGGGGCGGGGTGGAACAGTGGAATAACCTGGAGCTGGAGAGAAGAATATGTGAGAGAAACAGCCCTGCAGACAGCAGAGTCAGTGGAACATGGGAGGTTTCCATGCACTGGAGCGGAGATTCTCCTGTAGACCATAATGAAGACCATGGTGAGGCAGCTGTCCTCCTACAGCCTGTAAGTGTTGACAGCAGAACATATATCCACCTGCAGCCAGTGCAGAACCCCATGCTGGAGCAGGTGGATGCCTGAATGTGGCTGTGAACCCATAGGAAGCCTGTGCTGGAGCAGGGTCCTGGCAGGACCTGCAGGCCTGTGGAGAGAGGAGCCCATGCTGGAGCAGGTTTGCTGGCAGGACTTGGGAACTCACGGGGAATCTGCACTGGAGTAGTTTATGAGAACTGTAGCCAGTGGGGGGCATCTGTGAGGAGAGTAGCAGGAATATGTGTCCAATCCGGGCAGTGTGACCTTTCTCTCATGGTGGCAGTGAACTGGTGGGCTGACCCACTGGGCTTTGTGAAATCCACTTTCAGCACTGAGATCTTTGCTTTTATACAGCCTCAAAAGTATTTGTGGGATGTGATTGCTGTGTGGTTTGAGGTTGCTCTTTACCAGAGACCTCCTTTGCAGGTGCATGCCAGGCAGTATTGTGGATCTCCTGCTGTGAGGAAAGTAGAAGAGATTCAGGTGAGAGGAAGAGTTTCTAAAGGACATCTTGTAGAAGGAAATACTTTAGCTGAGTTCAGTGAGGCACAGGTCAGGCTGTGTTCCTGGAGAATAAGAGCGTGTGTTTACTGTGGTGTTTGTTTACATACATTAATAGCCTTCCAATAGGGTGCAATGGAAAACTCTTTGACAACTGGCATCAGTCCTAAAGAGTACAGTGGCCACTGAACGTGCACTTGTTCCAAGTGGGACTGTGCTGACATTATTAATAATAATATTATCCATATTATTTGGTATATCATTAGACACTGGAACAAATCAGCCTGAGAAGTTGTGGATGCCACAACCCTGGCAGTGTTCAAATCCAAGTTGGACAGGGACCTGGTCTAGTGGGAAGTGTCCCTGCCCACGGCAGGGGTGGGTGGAACTAGGTGATCTTTAAGGTCCCTTCCAACCCCAAAACATTCTATGATAATACTGCACAATATTATTACTGTGTGAGTGATACATCCTACATGGGTGAAAGGAATGCTACTTTGCTCTCACTTGTCAGGAAGAGATGAAAGCCTTTGGAATACCAGCCTGGACTGTTCTCTGGGAGCCTACACTTGCATTGTTTTCCTGTGCTGTCACTGGTGAGATCCTGGGTAGCTTGTGAGACCAACCATATGGGACTGGGTAGAGGTAGTTTAAAGTTTTTCTGTTTAGTGATTATGTATGCAGGGCGTGTCCTTTGTAAAGTGCCTTTTTGAAGGGAATGGAGGTGGCACACAAATGATAGCTCCTATTTTCCTTTCCTTCCCTATGTATTGTTATTCTGACATTTACATACAGCTGCAGTAGCCTATTTTAGAGTAATTGTTCTTGATGTTTGTGTTTCCAGGTGTTGAAGGTTTTTTACAGCTATGCCATGGGGCTTTAAGTTCAAATGACTGTCATGCTGACATGAGACTAGTATGTAAAATTTTAGTTTAGGAACAGTAATCTTCAATCTTAATCAGAATTCAACAGTTGTTTGTAGAAAACAAGAAGTTTTTCCTACTGAATTTTCTTCCGCCTTCTGAGTTTCTTTTTTCCTTGTTAAACTGTTTTTTCTCTTCCTCCTTCTCCCAGTCTAGGCCCTTTTTAATGAAATATAACATTGTATGTATGGTGGGGCTCAATGATCTGTGCAATGCTAATGGATATACAGGCTGACTGGTGCTTTTCCCTTTCTCAGGTATCCGTGTGCTGCAGGGTCTCTATCTGGGTGTTCTGTTTGGTTTTTGGTTTGTTTTTTTTTTAATACCTTTGCACTGGATAAGGGATTCTTAAAGTTACTTTTCCACCTTTTTCTTAGCTATTATAGATTTATTTAAAGGGAAGTGATTTGCATTTACACAACTTTGTGAATAAGCAATATCTATGGGATTTAGAATGTTGTCATTTGTGGAGAGGTATACCATCAGTTGTATGATGCATCTGTTTTGGTGCAACTTGGTGTTATGCTGTCTGTTCTGGAAATGGAACAACTGCCCTCCAAAGGGAGCTAAGGGATAAGGTTTATGGCTGAAGGTAGACAAAAGGATAGAGAAACGGGTTTATAGCTCAGTTCAGCTGCTGTTTTGTGATTTTCAGTGAACTGCTTCAACTCCTGCCCAACTCCCTGCTTGCCTGCTTGTCTGCGAGGCAGAACAGCCTTTTCCCAGTCTTCAAATACTGCTGATTGCCTCCTCTATTTAGGCAGCAAAATTGGAACAGTCAGTTTTATTATTTGTCTGTCTGGTACCTTTAGGTATTATGCCTGGAATTTTTCTGAGGACTGAAAACTACGACAAGTCTTGAAGTTTTTTGAGTTCTTAACCTACACATAAAGCTTTTATTTTTTACTGGTATATTTTGTTTCATGAGAAGGAGGAAGAAACATTGTGTAATTTTAATTTGAACCAGATCAGCTTGTTGAGGCTTCTGCCAGTGGTATTCACATGCTTGTGCACATGCATATTAGTAAAGGCTTTGCTCCAAAAGTCAAATTTTTATAGTTAATGAATACTACTGAAGGGCCAAAGCAAGGTAGCCTGGCTGTAAAAAACCATAAGCTTTGTAAGTTAAAAGAAGTTAAGCATTGGCTTACAGTTTTGGTTTTTTTTAATGTAGACATTCAAATATTGAAACTAAAAACAACACCAAATGCCTCTCTGTAAGAAAGGAAATATATTGTCCAGCAGGATTTCAAAATAAGAACTGCAACGTCCATTCATAGCTACTCAGGTACCACTAACAGAATATTCACAGGTTTGTAGGTGAAGTATGTGCTGCTATTTTGTCAGTGGCTTGCACTCTCTTCAAAGCAGAGAAAATGAAATTCAAGAATTATGAATTTTGGCTAAAGGCATGGGAAAGAGGGTGCTTTTTATCTGTCTCCTCAAATGCTGTCTACCTCATGACTGTTTTCTTCATCTGTGTTTATCTTCTCTTTGGTCATGCTGTCCTGATCCTGTCCATCCACAGCTATTTGTCTTGGGTAACTCCCTGTGCTGTTGCACTGCTAAACAATTTATATCACTTTTGGCAACACTACTGAAGTTTCAAAAGAGGGAAGAAGAGGGCAGTCCGTGTAGTCTTAGAAATTAGGAAGAGCAATGGCAAGGGTAATTTTGTTCAGACCTGGACCTGGTGAGCACCTGGCTTAAAAGGGAGTACACTGATGATGTATTACCCACTTCAGATTCTTTTAAGTGCTTCAATAGAAGCTACCTATAAGTTTCTATTTCTTAGAAACAGATAAAAAGAAGTTGTTCATAGAATGATCTTTCTGCCAAATCAAGGGCCTGCTCTTGCAGTGATGATTGAAAAAAATGCAGTGGTTCTGGCATTAATTTGTTTAGCTATAGGAATGTTTTACTAATGACAGAAGAATATTATTTTCTAAATAACAGAGAAATGTTCAGAGAAATGTTTCATTGTTCAGAGAAACAAGTAAGCTGTTTTACATAATGGTATTCAAAATCAGGCTGAGGAAGAAAGCCATAATAGGAAATTCTATCTGCCAGTAATTTGGTCTAGGAAATTTTTTTAGTAATGACCTATTGTGGTAGTCTTACTAGATGAAGCTCTTTGTGCTGCATTCCCATGTCTTCCCATAAAATACCTTTTATGAAGAAGACTTGTCTCTGTTAGTCACCTTATAATTTAGTGATTTTGTTAAATTACTGACTAACCTGACTTCTAAGCGAGAGTATTTTTTTAAAATTCTGTGTTCCATAGGTTGATGTCCTTAAGGCAACAGCTCTACCCCTTCTGAAGAAGTTTGGAATTGATGGTGAAAGTCTGGAAATCAAGGTAAGACAGTTTGTTCCTTTCTTTTCAAGCACATGTTGAGATTATGCTTTTGCAGTACTTCACAGGGCCAATAGGTGCATGCTGTGGGTTTCTGTCTCTAACAGATAATTAGTTGTGGCTACAAGCCACACGATAGAGAGGGTAAGGAGAAAGTAGTGACTTTCCTTAGTCTGAAGAAGACTGAGAAACCTTTTTGCTTTTTGTTGCGTTTCAGTTCATTTATTATATTTTTATTTCTACTTGTTCATTCTGCCCCATGCTTGGGGCTAGGGAGTAAAAATGGAATCTTTAGCCTTTTTCACCTATAGGAGAGCTGAATCTGTGTTTGGGTAGTTGAGGTTTGTTTCCAGTTTGGAAAATAGAGGAAAGAAGTTTTTCTTGAAGACTACAGTCTTCAGAGGCCCAGGATAAATTTGGATGCAAAACAATGTTCGGGTTTCTTTTAGGTTGGAGAAGTGTGTGAAGGGTCTGGCTGCACTACTGGGGCCTGCTGGTGCCTTGCTCTGCAAAGCCTCACCCCGACCCTGGCCACAGCCCAAGTGCCCATGTCATTGTCCTGGCACTGTCAACCTCTACTCCTGTGACCCTGCAGCAGGGCTGGCCTTCAGCTTGCCACAGCCTTGCCCTGTCTGGCTGTGGGGCTTCTTACCCAGACCCACTCACTGGCCCATGTCCCAGCTCCATCCTGGGCTTGGAATGGTGACAGTGGGTCAGGCTAGACAGACCTGTTAGTGGGGATGAGTTCATTCTAGTCCCTCACATACAGAATATTCTGAATTGGAAGGGACCTGCAAGGATCATCAAGTTCAGATCTTAAGTGAATGGCCCATATGGGGATCAAAGCCATGACCTTGGCATTATCAGCACCATGCTGTAACCAACAGTTCTAGTCTCCTCAGCAGCAAGATGCAAATCTGCTACTAGAGACAAGTCTTCAGCCAAGGTTGTTTTGGTAAAGATGTTTTTGTTTGGTTTTGCACTGTTTCCTATTGAGAAGCCGTGCCTTACTTTACTTGAGAGGAACAAAGAAATCAATGCCTGGTTTTAGTTTTGATGCAAAATCCATTTCTGCCTTTAGGATGTAGTTTTCTTGCCTGTGTTCACATAATGCCCCTACTTAAAACATTTTATTTTATGAGAAATAAAAGTGTAATTTTGGGGCATGTAGATACAGTCTTTATACTGTTTACTAACCTGCTTTTTTTCCTCCATTATTTTTCTAGATCAACCGAAGAGGAATGCCTCCCAAAGGAGGTGGAGAGATACTGTTTTCTTGCCCAGTGAGAAAGGTCTTGCAGCCTGTTCAGTTCACAGACCCTGGAAAAATCAAGCGCATCAGAGGAACCGCGTATCCTTTTTGTTTGTCTGTCTGTTTTTCTACTTACAAATGAGTTTGCTTATTAAAGAGAAGTCCCCTAACTTGGGAGTCATAGAAGTACACACACATTTCTGAGCATGTATCTGAGTAACACAGGCCAACATTAAACAGAGGGGCCATACAACTAGATTTCAGGACTGTGTCTCAAAACTCCTGTGTTCAAAACATTGCTGTTCAAAAAGCATCTGTAAGCAAGTGAATAAATTCAAAACCGAACAGCACTATTTAAAATCTTTTCAATAGCAAGAAAAAGTTAAAATACCTTCCATCACATAATGTAGGAACACTTAAAGAAATCTTACCTTGTGTGTAAATTCAGTAGTAACCAATGTGGTTTAGTTGTGCATTGAATAGGTGGCATCTTGGAGGTTCAGTAGTAACTAGTAAGTTCAGCAGAAGTTTCCTTTGGTGATAGTTTAACGTGAGAGTTAAATCTTAGTTCAGTTTACACGTTGCAACACACACTGAGCTTTTTGGTGTGTTTTGAAAAAAGTTCTTTGGCTCTTCACCTTTGGTAGTACCATTGCAGGTGGAAGTGGAGGAGGTTTTATTGCACATGGAGATAAGGGCACAAAATACTCTTTGAACTCCTTACTTTTTCAAACAACTGCAAATCTAGTAAATGTTTTGGATTGTTTATTTCTTTTTGATTTTATTTTTCTCTTGTGGCCTTTGTATGGTATCTGCCATAAATCTGCTGTCATTGTAGGAAGAAAGTAGAAATCCCTTACATTAAACTGTTTTAAGCAGTGGCCAACATGTAGTTTACTTTGTGTTTGAGAGTCCCAAACATGATTTGGCATTGATTACTCAAAAGGCAAGCAGGTATGAGGTCACATTTTCTGCCAGAGGTGTAGATTTGCAGCCTGTTTCTTCTTCTACTTTATGGCATACCATCACAACTGTGTGTAAGAACTGCATATTTTGACTACCTTGTCCAATTGCAGCATTTAGGTACATGCAGGAGTGCCAAGCAAGAGGAGTTTTACTGGATGCATGTGCTGTAGAACAGAAAGGAGGCAGCTCGTTGTGCTTTTGGTGATGTTTCTGTGTGGAGGAGGAAGCAATGATCATGACTTTACTGCCATTGTTCTAAATTGACATTAATATGCAGCACCATTCTGAACCACTTTGACTGATGTATCTGATTGAATTCTGAACTTCTACCTTGTTGTAGGCTTTACTGGGCCTTTTCTCAGGGATATAGGTTTGCCTTTAAGCATGGTGAGAAGCAGTCTCATTTTAGTTTAGCTATTAAGTGGTCGTTCAAGGCAATAGAATACAAAACATCTGGAAGGATAAGTCCTTGTGTCTTTTTTATGTGTATTTTTGTTCCTCCAAGATTCATCTGTGTAAATGTTCCTCACAGCTGTGGAGGTCGTATTGCAGCAACCTTTTATATAGTCCAAAATACTGAGTGCATCAGATGTGCAGAACAACCAGTCTTCTGATTATTTTTTAATGATTTTGCTCTAAGATCCTAAAGTTTTTGGTTTGCCTACTCCACAAGAGATGCTATAGAAATTTGTAGAAAGGGAAATTCCTCCCTGCCCGCTGGGAGTTTTGAGAGTGTATTTCTCTGCATTGCTATGTGAATGTATGTGCAGATGGGTGGTTAAATGTGTAGAGCATGAGTCTGCATTATAGTTGGGCTGGAATTTAAAGCATAATGTGCTTTGTACATCTGAAGATCTTTTGGGAGTTTCTCTGAAGCAGTACCTGAGTACAAGAGCAGAAGGGCTGTTCATCTCTCATGTACTGTGAGGAGGTGGGTTGGGGTGCATGGTAGGGTGGTAGGTTCTTCTTTCCTGGAACCTTCAGATCCTGAACAACTAGAGAACTAGTGAATTTGATTGCCTCAGAACACTGCAAAATAGTTGGAGATAGCAAAGATATTTTTCTTAGAGTATTTTAATTTTTTTTTGTTGGAATATTTGTCTTTAATCTCTTATTCATCTTCCCAATTTCTCCCTTACAGAAACAGAAAGGCAGGATTTTTTTTGCTGTTAAGTCACAGCAACTTCACTCAGGATCGTGTTTTAATAAAACATGAAGAACAGAGCACATGGGACTTCCTCCATCATAAGAAAGTGCAAGATGACAGAACAGCAATTTAAATTCGATGAAGGGCATTTCAGGATAGATGTTTACTTAGTTGTAATCTGTTCTTCAGCACATGTTCAAGGTATATCAATGAAAAGACTGTAAAAAGCACTTATGTGCATGTGGTTCTCTAGGTACAGGAACATGGACAAAAGCCCATTAATAGATGTATAAAACACATGTTTTCTGAAATAGTGCACTGGGGCACTTTTGTCAATCTCTGCTTTCAATTTTTCCTGTGACCACAATGGATTTCTTAGCTCAGAAATGTAGATACTCTGTCCGAGTATCACCACAGATGGCAAACAGAATGGTGGAATCTGCAAGGAGCGTCCTAAATAAATTCCTCCCAGACATCTATATCTACACAGATCATATGAAGGGGGTCAGCTCTGGAAAGTGAGTATCCAGAATTTACAAGAAACAGACACGTAATTCTGCATTTGTTCATCTGCTAGGGTGTCCTGATCTAATTTTACTGCATTTTAGATCACTATCTTCTATTTTGTTGATTTGAAATAAATATTTCTCACAAAGAAAGAAAGGGTGATTCACTAGATAGATTTGTTTTACTTACATAACAGGGACAGAAGTGTGTGTTCCTAAACAAGGAATGCAATACGTCACTACTGCCACTAAAGGCAATTTGAGCTCGCTTAATTTTTAAATCTGTTGCTTTGAAGAGAGATTAAGATCAAAGGTGTCATGGTATGTGCAGGAAATATTCAAGTAATATTAAGGATGGGACCGATATGTTTTAAGGAAGTGTTAAAGCAGTATGGGTTGTCTTCTGCTGAATGCCTGAAGGAGTGTCCTCTCACTAGCGAGGACTGGAAAATTAAATTATTGTACTTCCACAGATTTTGTTTGCCGGCAGAACACAGAAGTGGTGGATGTGATTCAGACAATTTTGCTGGTATCTGTCATCTCTGTTGTCCTCTTGTCACTCTTCCTTGAGGCTGAAAGATTCTGGATAACTCATTTGTTAGTTTTCTGTCTGTATGCTCAAGTGCAGTCATGCATGTTTTGTTTCACTGTTCCTGCTTTTTGAAATATTTAGTTAAAATTTGTTAGATTCAAAAGTTTATGAACCTAGAAATTGTTGAATAATTTTTTAGTTTTTTTTGTCTTTTCCAATCCTTCATCATACTTAATATGCCAGGTTTGTAACTTTAATGGCTCCAAACTATTTACAGGATCAGAATTGCAGAAATTTTTCTGGGAGCTGTGTGGTTTTAGGGTCTCAATTTTGTTTCTCATCTGTTTATGAAATCTAAAAAGTCAAATGATTTGGGGCAGCAACATCATTTTTTCTACATGTAGCTTGTGCAGAGTGATAAACAATAACATGGGAAGGGGAACTGAATCCCTTTCAACCTGGCTGTCTGGGTTTCTGATGCTACTGTGTTGTGACATTCATCTTAAGTATGAATTGAGCATGATAGCAGTATCCTTGATACTAACTTAATTAGTTTAATCTTGCTAAATATTGTGGCTTCCAGGGGAGAGAGCTGAAGCCTTAAAGAAGGGTAGTTTTGGTTTTGAGTGTCGCAGAGAAGAAACATAAGATACCTTTGAAGTGTTTATCAAACATAAATTAAATAAATGTGAAAGGTACCCTCCTCTTAAAAAAACCCAAACATTTCTGAGGTTTGTATGGTTTTTTATTTTCTTTTTCATTTTTCCTGTTTAAAGAGTTTGGCCCAGGAAAAACCAATTTAGAGGGTTTTGTGGCAAGTGGTGCTGGGTTTGACTTTAAAATACTGTTGTTAATTTTCTTTTTCCAGCATCAATCTATTGTATCAAACAGGACATTTGTCATCCTATGGGAGGAGCGGTTTATGACTTGAAGTTCTTGGCTCATTACTCCAATTTTGTCCTTAAATCAAATGCACTTTTTCACTTTCTTTCAGATCACCAGGTTTTGGCATGTGCCTTACTGCAGAAACCATCAATGGCACTATTCTCAGTGCTGAGCTAGCGTCAAACCCTCAGGGTCAGGGAGCAGCTGTGCTTCCTGAGGAACTGGGCCAGAATTGTGCTAAGCTGCTGCTTGAGGAGGTCTACAGAGTAAGTGGCCAATATGTTTTGTGTATATGTGTGTAGATGTAAGGGGAGGAGGTGATAAAATAGGTAAAGGGTTTGGTGGGACCCTCAGACAGGCTCAGATCCAAGCAGAGAAATGATCTGATGCTGCCAGTGTCTTTTTCATCCAGGTAAAGAGTGGTTTTGCATGATTCCTTTAACAGTGTAATGACTTAGTGGGGCATGTTATTTCCAATGTCTGATATGTCTTATTACGAATCATAAGAGTGGCAAATTCTTCTTCTGTTGCTTTCTGTCTGCAACAGAATTCAGTTAGCTTCACATGGGCTGTTACTCTTCTAAATAATATGGATGGGTAATATAGTCAGTGCTTCTAAACTGGTGGTTGGAATGAGACATTATGAGTGGAGGAACATAGGAGGGGCAGAAGGGGAAAAAACCCAGCCAGGCACGATGTTGACCACTTTGTGATGATGATGACAAAGTCAAATGTGCTGAGAATTGCTGGTAGTATGAAGAATATTCTTAATGGGTTTCTGGAAAGGAGCTAGGATAATGTTTACTTAGGAATCGTAAGAGCATTGCAGTTTTATTCAGCATAGATTTTTTTCTTTATTAAAATGATTTTCATTTGTGGCAAGAATTTTAGTGGATGAGCAGCTTTCAGTCTTAAAAATGATTTGGCAAATAGCATCCTGATGAGATATAATAAAGAACTTTCCAGCTGCTTTGTTTTGTATCTCCACAAGTGTTTAAATAACAATGTTTTAGTATTTATAAAACACATTTGGCCTTTAGGAGGCAGTCATCTACAAATTTTGCTCGTTATTTAAAACAACAAGTAGTTACTCTGAGCTGTAATAACCTATGCGACTTTGCAAAGTGTTAAAATTGACATTATTGAGATTTTGTATAAGGGAATATAGTTAAATATAGAAAAGCCCCTCAGCTTCATAAATAACATCCATACCTGTGTTATATTGTTCATTTTAATTTTTGCTTTCCCTGTTACAAATCTTTTATCTGTTTGAATTACCAGTTGTCCACTTTTTCCAGTCGTCTATTAATATTTTGTCTTTGTTTATTCAGTATATAAACCATGTTGCTAAAGGACTTTTCTAATCCAGGTTTCTTGTCTCACGGAAATGCCACCACCAAAATGTTCTTCCTGGGTTGCTCTGCGTACGGTCTAGACCCCTTGTATTTGAAAGTCTAGCATGTGTGGAGAATGTAGTGGCAGCTAGTGACTGAAACATCTGTCTGTTTCTGCAGTTATGTAGTGTCATGTAGTTATTTTTATTTCAGGCATGAACTGTAAAAATCTTTTGGTACATTTGTTTCTGTAAATGTCTTGGAAAACATCTTCAGGTCAAATGTCCAGAGACATCAAAAATCCAGTTTCCACATACTTTTATCAGCAACAATAGGTTTGTTTGGTTTGGTTTTTTTTTTCCTTTGGAAACCATTTAGCACTTAGCAGATTAAAACTAGTGAGGCAATTTGTCCAGATACTATGTTTTGCACAGAGTCAGATATCAGAGAACTTACAAAATTAAGAGGGCTGGAAAGGCCTAAAGCAAGTAATGTTGTGCTTTATTGTATGGCAGCCATGTGAATATGATGAGTCAAATTCTGCAAAGGACAGTGAGGATCCTAAGACAACAGGAAAAAAAGTTTGAGGAGGAAGCAGGATCAGACTAGTCTTTATGTCATAAAGTAATAAACTGTCACAGTGCCTTTGAAGATCAGAATCTGAGTGAGTGAGGTTGTTAGCTATGGCTTGCTATGGTACTGCTGGTGCTGCTGGAAGACTCCTTCATGTGTGGGTGACTTCTGTCCAAGAGCGGCTGAAAAATGCTGAGCAGTGTACAGACTATTTGTCCTTCGCTATAGCAGCTCACTGTGGAAAAGTTCTAGTTTGCTAGCATTTTTGGCTATTGTGCTACTTTTTCA
Organism: Leptocoma aspasia; assembly: GCA_013399835.1. NCBI lineage: Eukaryota > Metazoa > Chordata > Aves > Passeriformes > Nectariniidae > Leptocoma > Leptocoma aspasia. The sequence goes on from VXAX01000384.1 coordinate 349,485, forward strand.
CTGCAGTGCTTAGTCATTATTTAGTGAATTCCCCTCTCCCCCCATCATGGGTAATATGATGGGTTTTGTTATGTAGTTTTCAGAATACATACTTGAATTTGTGCATGACACATGTGGTCCTACAGTGCTAGCTTGAATTTTGAAAAATAAGGTTTCTTTTTCATTTTCTTTCTTATGCATTTTTTGGGGGTTAGTTTGTTTTTTGTTTATGGTTGGGGTTTTTTAGGGTTTCGTTTTTGACATTTGTTTTTTTTTTTTTGTTTGGGGTGGTCTTTTATTTGGTTGGTTTTTTTCAGCTTTTTTGTTAGGTCAGTTTGATTTTGTGTTGATGCCAGAGGGGATGTAACAACATGTTGCAAAGCGCACAGTGTTTGTTTAGGTTTAATGTACTATTTTTTTATGTTTCTTTGCCTAGGTAAGATGTTTACTGAAACTAAAAATCTGAAAAAGCAAGAATAGATTGTTCTGAACAGGCAGTCTTTAAGTCTCACATCTTTTTACACCACCTAATTGCTGAATACAGGGCTCAAGGGAGAATTTCTTTTCCTGTTTTAAGATCTTCTCTTTATGAGATTATTTCACCATCTGTGTTTTTACTAGTAGGTACTATGCTGTGGGAGTCAGGGAGGGTTGACTAGACAAGGGCACCCTGAGAGCACTGGAGACAATTCTCTGTAAAAGGGCTTTAGGTGTTGGGATCACCCACAAATCTGCTGGAGTTGGAGTTACTGTTGAAAGGGGTCCAGAGACATTTTGTAAAGTGCTTTCTATTGTATAAACTTCACCACCTAGGAAATCTAAGGATTTGAGTCTTGCTTAAACTGCTTTTACTAAGCCTTCAAAAATATATTAATTAAGTTGCATGATTCTTGGAATCAGCAGAGCTTTTTTAATGCACATTTGTTGATGGAAAGATGTCAGAGCTAATTGACTAATAATAAGTGGCACAGTGCCCTAATTGCAGTGGCTCTGCAAGAGGGGGCAGTGGAGCGACTGACTAGCATAGTCATTACAAATCCATATTCAGTTCTTTCTGAAGCTTAATTGTAGAAGGCCAGTAAGGATTTTAACTCTTGTCTTTGAAAGACATTGTTTATGAGAGCTTTATGTAGAGAGTAATTGGCAGAATGGAAAGGCCTGGAAGAACTGGAAAAGGATTTAATTTTTATATTCTTTGTAATAATGAAAAATAGGAGAGTATGTGTACCTATTTAAGGCTGAATTCTTTAATGAAGAAAGCCCGAGTTGCTAGGGGATCTTGAAGGGGCATGAGGGCTAAAGCTGTTTGTTTGATTGAACTAGAGCTAAAATGAGTGAAGGATTTCATTGATGGCTTAATTTTCAATATGGTCTTGCTTCAGTGTGGTAAGGCTTTGCTCCATTCTTCTCGAAAAAAACCGACCCCCAGAAGCCAAAATACAAACCGTCTGCAATAATTTGTTACCCTTTGCGTAACAAACTATTGAGTCCTGCAAATATGTACCACACAGGTGAGGGAGGAAATTATGTGTATGCCAAAATATGACTAACACTCAATCAAAGCTGGGTTCAAGCTCAGAAGAATAAACCTTTTTGAAACACTGCTGTCCAACATGCAGAGTTGTGATACTTGTATGTACATGTCAGCTGTAGTATTTGTATAACATGGATGGGATTTTAAGTGATATGTGTCTAATTATCACAACTAGCTGGATATGGCTCTGTAGTCAGTGTAAACAATAATGGGGAAACTGCCACAGACTGAATTAATGCAGTCTAGAAGCTGCATTCTACATTGATAATGAGTGCCAGCTATTTTTGAACAAACGTACCTTGGCTCTGACTTTGCCCATCCCATTTCTTTTAGGAGGGCTGTTTTTAATTTTTGACTCTTGAGTAAGTGGCAGGTGGATTCATAGGAAAAAACTTGGCCTCCTTGGGAGTGTTTAAGTCCTTCACTTGACAGAAGTTAGTGTTCAGTCATTAGATTACAAGCAATCACTTAATGTCACTGTCTGGGAACTGCCTTTGTAGGAAGGTGCTGCAAATGAGTGGTTTAGATTACTTAAATCACTGGCAAAAGTATAGTCAAAAGCAAGTTTTTGTATAAATTTATTGACGTGCAACAAAGTTTGATGACAAGGTTCACTATTGCTTATTACATAGATGAAGCACGCAAAGAAAATTGGATTAGAATGAATCTACAATGATTTATGCAGAGAACAGGAATGCAAAAAGGGTAAGGATAAGGCTGCAAAAGGAGTAAGGGAGGTCCTCCCTTTGGGTCACGAAAGTGGACCCCTTGCAAAATGTAGCTTTAGACTTGATTAACAATTTGTCTAAAGAATGTAGCAGCATTTAATCATTGACTACTGGAATGCTGACACAATCAAATACTTCTATAAAGTGCATGTGCACCAGTGCACGCAGTATGGGGAACAAACAAGATGAGCTAAAGACCTGCATGCAGTCACAGGGCTTTGATCTTATTGCAGTGACAGAGACATGATGGGATAGTTCATGTGACTGAAATGGTGGCATGAGGGGCTACACCCTGTTCAGGAGAGACAGACCAGGAGTGCAGGGTGGCAGAATTGTCTTCTGTGTGAGGCAACACCTGTAATGTATCAAGCTCTGTCTTAGTGAGGATGATGAGCTTATGGGTCAGGATGAAAGGGCAGACTAGTAAGGGTGACACTGTTGTGGGTGTTTGCTGCCTGATCAGGAGGAGGAAGTGGATGAGGCCATCTACAGACATCTGAAGCAGCCTCAAAATCACAGGCCCTGGTTCTTTTGGGGGACTTTAACTCCCCTGACATCTGCTGCAGAACCAGCACAGTGAAACACAAACAGCCCAGGAGGTTCCTGGAAAGCACAGATGACAATTTCCTGACACAGGCAGTGGAGGATCCCACGGACAATGGTGTGCTGCTCAACTGATACTAACAAACAGGGAAGGCCTTGCTGGAGGTGTGACCATAAGAGTATGGAATTCAGTACTTGATGAGGAGAAAGCAGGGCAGCAAGTAAGTTTACAAACACAGACTTCAGGAGAGCAAACTTCTACAGGGAGATCTTCACGGAGAATGCCATGAGAACAGGCCCCACAGGGTACAAAAGACCCTGAGGGGTTCAAGAGAGTTTGTTGATATTCAAGGATCACTTCCTCCAGGCTCAAGAACAATGCTTCCAAATGTGCAAGAAATTGGGCAAAGGGGAAGAGATCTGATTGATAAATAAAGAACTCCTCTCATTATCAAGGAGTTCTTCAAGCAGGAAATACACAGGAACTGGAAGCAGGGTCAGGTCACTTGGAATGAATATAGAGAGGTTGTCAGAGTATGTAGGCAGGGAAAGCTAAGGTCCACCTGGAATTAAGTCTGGCAAAGAATGTCAAGGACAACAAGAAAGGATTTTTCAAATACATCAATAAAAAAAGGAAAAAGGACAATACAGGCCTGATACTAAATGGAAGTAGGACTGTGTTAACAGAGCACGGAGGAGGCTGAGTTCGGGAATGCTGCCTTTGCATCAGTCATCACTGCCAAGACCAGCCCTCAGGGACCTCTGAGCCAGGAGACTAGGGAGAAGGAAGGTTGAAGGAGGACTTTCCCTTGCTCAAGGAGGACTGAGTTGGAGTCAGGCAAACCTGGCATCCACAAGTCCATGGGCCCTGATGGGATGCACCCACAAGTGCTGAGAGAGCTGATGGACACCAAGGTGGGAAATCTACAACCATCTTTGAAAATATGTGGTGATCAGGAGAAGTGCCTGAGGACTGGAAGGAAGCAAATGTCACACTGGGCATAAAAAGGGAAAGAAGAACCGAGGAAACTACCAGACAGCCTCACATCAATCCTTGGAAAGGTGATTCTGGAGGCTATTTCTATCCACATGGAGGACAAGAAAGTGAACAGGAGTAATCAGCCTGGATTCATTAAAGGTAAATCATACTTGACTGACCTGCTGCGCTTCAATAATGAAACAACTAGATGGATGGATGAGGGAAAAGTAGTGGATTGTCTACCTTGACTTCAGCAAGGCTTTTGACACTATCTCTTACAATGCCCTCATAGGCAAACTCAGGAAGTGTGAATTAGATGAGTGGTCAGGGAGGTGGATTGAGAACTGGCTGAAAGGGAGATCCCAGGGTGTTGTAATCAGAACTGCAGGGTTTGGCTGGAGGCCNGCAGGAAATACACAGGAACTGGAAGCAGGGTCAGGTCACTTGGAATGAATATAGAGAGGTTGTCAGAGTATGTAGGCAGGGAAAGCTAAGGTCCACCTGGAATTAAGTCTGGCAAAGAATGTCAAGGACAACAAGAAAGGATTTTTCAAATACATCAATAAAAAAAGGAAAAAGGACAATACAGGCCTGATACTAAATGGAAGTAGGACTGTGTTAACAGAGCACGGAGGAGGCTGAGTTCGGGAATGCTGCCTTTGCATCAGTCATCACTGCCAAGACCAGCCCTCAGGGACCTCTGAGCCAGGAGACTAGGGAGAAGGAAGGTTGAAGGAGGACTTTCCCTTGCTCAAGGAGGACTGAGTTGGAGTCAGGCAAACCTGGCATCCACAAGTCCATGGGCCCTGATGGGATGCACCCACAAGTGCTGAGAGAGCTGATGGACACCAAGGTGGGAAATCTACAACCATCTTTGAAAATATGTGGTGATCAGGAGAAGTGCCTGAGGACTGGAAGGAAGCAAATGTCACACTGGGCATAAAAAGGGAAAGAAGAACCGAGGAAACTACCAGACAGCCTCACATCAATCCTTGGAAAGGTGATTCTGGAGGCTATTTCTATCCACATGGAGGACAAGAAAGTGAACAGGAGTAATCAGCCTGGATTCATTAAAGGTAAATCATACTTGACTGACCTGCTGCGCTTCAATAATGAAACAACTAGATGGATGGATGAGGGAAAAGTAGTGGATTGTCTACCTTGACTTCAGCAAGGCTTTTGACACTATCTCTTACAATGCCCTCATAGGCAAACTCAGGAAGTGTGAATTAGATGAGTGGTCAGGGAGGTGGATTGAGAACTGGCTGAAAGGGAGATCCCAGGGTGTTGTAATCAGAACTGCAGGGTTTGGCTGGAGGCCTGTCACTACTGGTGTCCCCAGGGTTCAATTCTGGTCCAGTATTGTTTAACTTCTCCACCAATAACTTGAACAAAAGCACAAATGTCTTTTCAGCAAGTTCACTGATGACACAAAGCTGGGAGCAGTGGCCAATACCCCAGAGGGCCGTGCAGCCCTTCAGAAGGGCCTCGACAGGGTGGAGATGGGCAGAGAAGAACCTCCTGAAACTCAGCAAAGGCCAATGCAGAGTTCTGCACCTGGGGAAGAATAACCCTGGGCACTAGCAGAGGGTGGGAACTGACCCACTGGAGAATAGCTCTCTGTATCCTGGTGGACAACAAGCTGTCCATGAGCCAGCAGTGTGTCCTGGTGGCCAAGAAGGCCAATGATATCCCGGGGTGAATTAGGAAGAGCACTGTCAGCAGGTCCAGGGCGGTGATCCTGCCCGTCTACTCAGCCCTGGTGAGGCCACATATGGAGTGCTGTGTTCAGTTCGCGGGACAAGAAAGACATGGTGCTCCTGGAGCAAGTCTAGAGGAGATGACAAAGATGATAGAAGGACTGGAGCATCTCTCTTACGAGGAAAGGCCAAGAGAGATGCTCCTGTTTGGTGTTGAGAAGAGGTGACTGAGAGGGGACCTGATCGATATATCTGAAGGGAGGGTGCCAGGAAGATGGATCCAAGCTCTTCTTGGTGGTGCCAGGCAATAGAGCAAGAGGCAACAGACAGAAACTGATGCATGGGAAGTTCCACCTGAATATGAGGAAGATTATTTTTCCATATTCTTTACAGTGAAGGTGACTGAGCACTGGAACAGGCTGCCCAGAGAGGTTGTGGAGTCTCACTCACTGGAGATATTCAAGAACTGTCTGGATGCAATCCTGTGCCATGTGCTCTGGGGTGGTCCTGCTTGAGCAGGGAAGTTGGACCGGCTGACACACTGTGATCCCTTCTAATCTTAACCGTTCTGTGATTCTGTGACTAACATTTACAAAATGATTCAGTAAGATTTTCCATAAGGTCAGTAGTAACTTAGTTGAAAAATTAAGGGATCGTAACATACATACTATGCTTGCTGTAGTGTATTTAAGTCAATTTATACATGCACACACATAGACATAAAGATGTATATAAAAAGGTTAAAAATTCCCCTCAAGTTTAGTAAAATGTGTCAGATGGCTTTGTACCTGTAAACACGTGACGGGTTAAGCTTTGGGGGTTGAGTATATCAGCGCAGGTGGGTTAAGCTTTGAGGGTTGAGTGTATCAGCGCAGGCCCTGTCAACAGCTTTTGGTGATTGTTCTCCAAGTACTGCAGATGGCTGTTGAGCTTCAAGAGGTGTACCAGTTAGAGAGAGATGCTGGTGTAGCCTGCTGTGACCTTGGAGAACTCAAAGACCCTCACTTAGTACTGCTGCCTATAGGGTTGTGAGATGCTTGACTTTAGCCTTCTGTCATTCTCCATTTTGGCCACAATCTGGGTCAGTTGTTACTGGAATTTTTGTCAAAAGGTGCAGTAACAATAGTATTGTTCCACCTGGGCTATGATTTAAACAAAAATAATGTTCGAAGGCTGTCCATTAGAAAACAGCAGTTTGTTAGGCAGAACTTCCTAGAAACGGACTGTTTCTGGTAAGCTAAAAAGGAGCTTAACTGCCCAGGAGCCATTAATCAAGGTCAATGTCTGATGAGAATTCCTGAAGAGATCATAGAGTGGCTCAAGGGGACAGGGGGAATGCACCACCACAAATGGGCGTAACAGATTGCTACTGCACAGCAGTACTGGGGATGACTGACTCACTGCAGCAAGAGAACTTATGTAAGAAATTACAACATGATGGATGCATTGTGTTTTGATATATTTCTTAGGACATGGTTGTCTCCATGCTGATTGAAGCTTTTGTATAAATTAGGTTATAAAAGTAGGTAGCTTATAATGTTTTCAGCTGTAGAGAAACAAAACAAGCTCAGAAAATGTGAAGTTTTCATCCAAGTAAGAAGGAGCATTTTGAATTACTAGCCAAACTACAACTACAACTACAAAGTCCAGTGTCAGGAATACTCCTACCGAACTCTTATCTGCTTCTTGTATGTGTTTCTCATTGGCAAATACAACTGGTGAGATCTGTGGCTCTAGATTACACCAGCAAATTCTGCAAGCACCCTGTTCACTCAAGATAAAGCACAATTTTTATCAGTCCTTTAGGAGGCATTAGGTTGAGTATGTGAACTTCATTTTGGTATGGCAAGTTCACACAGTTAAAAGGGCAAGTACTGCCGTAAGAGCATGCTTTAGGAGTTGGGTCATGGTAGTCAATGTAATAGGGCTAAACAGAGCTACTTATTTTGCTATGCTGTAGTTCATTGCATGTAATGCAGAGACTTTTTTTCAGAATAATGGAGTTGAGGCTTGTCACACAGAAGCAAGGCCATCTTGAAAATTAAATCTTCAGTATCCCCCCTTGGAAAGGCTCTCACTCTCTGCCTCTAACTGAGTAAATGCACTGAGGTTGTCACAATTGGCTGATTCTCTTAATCTATGTAGTCCAAAATATATTTTCTCCCTTCCCATACATAACATAGTGTTATGTCTTGAAATTATAATAGGTTACCTTCCTTGTCAACAAAGGTAGCTGTCAGTTTACCTCATTAGAGAATTTGGTTTTAAAAAGGTAAGTTTTTAGTTTCAGTCTCTCCAGAGAGCCTATTCAGAGGACATAGGCCTGATGCAGCAGAAAACTGTTCATAGATTTCATGTGGCTGTGGATCAGTACAAACATAAGGACAGCCCCAAATAATGTCAGATTTCTTTTTTCTTTTTTCTTTTCTTCTATATTCAGTGGTTTTGCGTAGCGGTAGTTGGTTAATTCTCTCTACAGCAGCCTTGACTGAAAGTATCCCTTTGAATTTATATTTCAGCTTTTTAAACAATTCTTATTTCTAATTCTAGCCTTCCAGTTCTAAATAATCTATGCATCATAGTAAGCACCTTCCGCATACAGAACTATTTATCTTGCATATGACTTACTACAGTCAAATACGTACAAGAGTATGTGTGGTTCTACTTAATTTTTTGTATGGCTCTTCCTCTTAGCAATAAAAACAATCTTCCATTTTAATTATGGAGGGGAAATGTTTTACAAGTGTAAACCCACAAAAGTTGGCAGCAAGGTTTTTTGTGGATAAGTGCTAAATAACTTTTAACTTGCTGTTTTCCACCTGCTAACACTGAACTATTTGTCCAGATGTAACTATTATCATAAAGTGCTGGAATTCATGGCTCTTCAGATGCATGTGAACTAGAACTAATACCTCTTTTCAATTTATTGCAAACAAATTCTTCAGTGTTTACATTCTGGGATGTTAAAACAGATTAGGAGGGATGTTTAATGTGACCTTCTTTGGGGTTTTGTTTTAGTTCTGTTCTTTTCCCAGCCTGCCATGTGAAATTAATTTGTCATTGTTAAAAAATCTAGATTTTTATCTTCTCAGCCCTTAAAAATTGGGAGTTGTTTCCACCCTTTTAAGTGTGTCTTCAGCCTTTGTTACTCTCCTCCGATCCCAATTTCTGGTTTGTACAGAGATTAATTATTAAAACATTTTGGTTTGCAGGGAGGCTGTGTAGATTCAACAAATCAGAGCCTTGCTCTGCTCCTTATGACCCTTGGACAGCGGGATGTTTCCAAAGTCCTGTTGGGACCTCTGTCTCCATACACGTAAGTTGTTTTGTTCAGTTCAATTACACAGTCTTGTTTTAATTCACTAGTTTTATTGTACCGCTATTTTTATATATGGAAGACTTTGCCTATGGTAACAAATAAAACAACTTGTACCAGACTTCAAATGAGACGAGTGATGTAAGTTGCCTTGAGTTTGTTTCTACATGTTAGATGAGTCCTTTACTGTTCTATATTATTCCTGTTTCTGAGAATTGCAGAGACAGGGTTTATTGATGGTTCTTGACCTGGAATGTATGTGTACATCAGTTGGCTTTTTGTTGCCTAGTGTACACTAGTATGTTTTCCCTATTGATCTCTCTGTAGCTGTGTCATTAAATGCCGTATTTCAAATGGCTAGCGAAACTTTAAAGCTGTGATTTTTTCCTATAAAACAGCTTAGGACTTCAATTCATGGAGCTATTTGCTATTTCAATGTTTTATTGAGCAGCAGAATCCTATCTGGTCCTTCAGTCTCAGTTTTTACTAAAGCTTTGTCTGTAGCTGGTAGTTGTTCAGAGGATAGAAAAGAAATTAATGTCTTATATTGCTAGTTGTAAACACAGGTTACAGAATTGAAGAATCATCAAGGTTGGAAAAGACATCTAAGATCAAGTCCAACTTTTGACTGAACACTATTTCTCAACTAGACCCTAGTGCTAGGTCTGGTTTCTTTAACACTTCCACAGATTGTGACTCCACCAGCACCATGGGTGGCTTATTTAAATTCTTAACAACCCTTGCAGTGAAATAACTCTTCTTGATGTCCAACCTGAACCTACACTTGGTGCAGCTTGAGGCCGTTTCCTCTAATCCTGTCACATGTTGCCTAGGAGAACCCTCACCTGGCTACAGCCTCCTTTCAGGCAGTTGTAGAGAATGTCTCCCTTGAGCTTCCTTTTCTTCAGGCTAAACACCCCAAAGTCCCTCAGCTGCTCCTCACACGCTTGAGCTCCAGCTCCTTCCCCAGCTCCATTGCCCTTTTCTGGACATGCTCCAGCACCTCAATGTCTTTCTTGGAGTGAGGAGCCCAAAACTGGGCACACGATTCAAGGTGTGGCCTCACCAGTGCCAAGTACAGGGGGACAATCCCTGCCCTGCTCCTGCTGGCCACACTATTGCTGGTACAGGCCAGGATGTCATTGGCCTTCTTGGCCACCTGGGCACTGCTGCCTCATGTTCAGTCACTGTCACCAGCACCCCCAGGTCCTTTTCCTGTGGGCAGCTTTGCAACCACTCTGCCCCAGCCTGTGGCACTGCCTGGGATTGTTGTGACCCAAGGGCAGGACCCAGCACTGGGCCTTGTTGAACCTCACACCACTGGCCCATGATCCAGCCTGGCCAGATCCCTCTGCAGAGCCTTCCTGCCCTCCAGCAGTTCAACACTCCCACTCAACTTGATGTCATCTGCAAATTGACTGAGGCTGCACTCAATACCCTCATCCACATCACTGATGAAGATATTAAACAGAACTGGCCCCAGTACTGAGCCCTGGGGAACACCACTGGTGACTGGCCACCAGCTGGATGTAACTTCATGCACCACCAATCTGTGAGCCCAACTATACAGGTGGTTTTTTACCCAGTGAAGAGGGTACCTGTCCAAGCCATGGGCTATTACTATAGTTCCCTGGGTCCTCCTCCTGACCCTGCTGGTATAAGCATCACACTGGCCAACTTCCAGTCCTCTGGGACCTGCTCAGTTAGCCAGGACTGATGCTACGTGATGGAGAGCAGCTTGGTAAGCACTTCTGCCAGCTCCCTTAGTACCCTTGAATGAATCCCATTCAATTCCGTAGACTTCTGAGTTTCTAAATGGCTCAGTACTTCATTGTCTATTGCAGAAGATCTGTTCTGCTCCCTGTACCCCAGCTCAGGGGCCTGGTTGCCCTGAGGATAAGAATCTTACTGTTAAAGACTGAGGCAAAGAAAACGCTAAGTACCTCAGTCTTTTCCTTATCCTTGATGACAGTGTTCTCCACATCCAGTAAAGCATCGAGATTTTCCATGGCCTTCCTTTAGTTTTTAATGTATTTATAAAAACACTTTTTATTATCTTTCACAGCAGTGGCCAAATTGAGTTTTAGGAGAAACTGGTTAGGGAAACAGAATCCATTATCAAAAATTTAATTTTTCAGACTTGCCAGGGATTTACTAGATCACAGTTTTTTCTAGAGACTGAGCAGTTATTCTTTAGTCAAATTAAGGGAGGTTTGTTTATCTGGCAATGGCATCAAACAATAAGAGTATGAACTGTCCTTTTTCGGTTATCATGGTACCGGTGCTGTATACGTGAAAGGTACAGTACTGTGATAACTGAAGAATGGTGGTGCCATCACATGAGAGCTAAAAATTACCTAACTGCTCTTCTCAACTCCTGATACCTTGGAAACAACATTCATCAAATTTTGAGGGGAAGACAGGGAAGTGTCCCATTGCACAAAGGGGAAGTAATCCCCTGTAAAGTAAGTATTTATGTGGAAGGTTTCAGAAGAGTAGATATTAGTGCTTGAAGTGCACAGTTAAGCATATGAGACAATCCAATCACTTATCATTGTGAGTATTTTTTAATTTTTTGCCCTTTTTTTGCTCTGTGAAAATCAGGCAAATGCACTAGTTTATTTTGTAAGCAGGCTGAGCTCAAGTTGGTGGGTTGTCGCTTCTTCCAAGCTAGGTGTATGCAGCAGGGATAAAGGTCAGGAGTACACATACTGCAGCAGCACATCGTAAAATCTGTGATTCTGTGAGAATCTGTGACTCATCAATCCTGTGAGGATCTGTTCAGATAGAAGGCAGCTTTTTATGCAGCACCCCCATGCCCTCAACTAGGTCTGCTTATACAGGCCTGGTAAATTTGGCTCCCAAGCAACTCGTTGGATACACAAGCTTATGAAGTAAATTGCAGTATTGTCATGTTCCATGTCCTTGTCCCTTCTTTTCTTTCAGAGCTGTGACATCTCTGCATTTAATACTTTCACCCTACAGAATCTGAAGTTATTTAAAAGCTGTCTTATTGGCTTCCCTGTCCAGCATAATATAGCATGAATGTGACAGTTCAGCTGGCTGCTGAGAGCATCACATGGGGACAAAATGCTTTGGAATATGTCCATTAGAATGAGGAAATCCCTTATTTTCACAGGAGACATCCATTGCCTCAACTAACAATGGGGAGTGGAAGGGCAGGCAACACCATGAGCAGGGCTGAGTGGCAATGGGGCTAGCAGTCTGTATGACCAGCAGCTGTCTGCATTACCCCTTTCTTAGTATTCATATTTCACAGAAGGAAGTGCCTTTCTGTCAAGCTGAGCTTAAAATCAAATGCAGGGTGCTGGCCATCCTACTAACTCACAGAGGTGAGTCTGGCAGGACAGACCTATCTGCATGCAGGTGGATCAGCATGAGCCAGGGGTATGTGAAGGACAGCAACAGGAAAGCCTGTGTGTCCCAATCCATGACTTTGCAAGCATTTGGGGGCTTCAAGAGGTGGGGTGGCTTCAAGGGTTAGGGTGTCTCTGCCCAGCCAAGCTGACACTTTCAGTTGCTCCCCTGTCTGAGGATTCCCACCCCCAGCTCCTCAGTCTGTCTCCTCCTGGTCTCTGGCAGGACTCAGAGAGCAGGCTGCCACTGCGACCAGGCAAAGCCCTGTGCAGGCCCCAGGGCAATTGAACCAAGAATGTACTGCTGCTGCACAGGTCTTCTCTCACATTGGTCTGTCAGTTGGCTGCTTTGCCCAATACGTGAAGGTCTTGTGTACTTCTTTGTAATGCTTAGCAGGCTTTGAGGAAAAAACAGCACTTAGATAAACTTTTACTCTTGTGGTTGTTGCCTGTAAGGCCTCCAGTGTGGCTCACGTAGCTGTGCCTGCACCTAAGGACCAGCTCTGTTCAGCTGCTGCCTTGTTCTTGCCTGAACACACAGTGTAAATTTTCAGCAAAATAAACCTTCTTTGTACCTTTCACTCCCTCCCTCAGTCCTCCAGCCTGTGCCTGTGTGGTTGGTGCAACCTGCACTATTATTTGAGGTGCCCACGACCCAGACCAACCTCAGACCTAATACAAACCTGCTTTCTGTCACGAAGCCCTACCTTCCTGCCTCTTTCTCTTCTATTTTCAGGGCTTGTACCACTTGTACTTCCACTGCTACAAGACAAAGCTGGCCTTTTGCTGCTTCTGCATTCTCCCCTGATGTCCCCAAGCAGCCTCCCCCTTGCTCACACTCCAACGAGCCTTTCCCATGTACATGGGGCTGATATTTTTCTCACTCTGCCTTAATTCGAAAAGGAGAAGAGGCAGAGATGCAGGGTAGCCCACCTACGTGCAAAGAGAGGTATGGACTGAACTGATCCCACCAACATGTTGCAGGAGCTTCCTGATCACCTTTTAGGATTTTTCTCTGAGTCTCTGGCTCCACATGGCCTCTGGCATTTTTGCAGTTTATTCTGTGCCCTCCTTTCAGTTCAGCATGCCACTCCTGCTCTTTTGAGCTTAGCTGCTTTCTTGTCACACTGCCAGAGCCTGTGAGAGGACCCAGCTAAGGAGAAGGCTGATAGAGAGCCTGTTGTCTGTCAGCTTTACTGAAGCATTTGTGCCAACATATGCCCATTTGGCTACTATAGCTGCAACCAGAAACGTTGCAGTTGGGAGGCATGGAAGAAAAGGTGCTTTTCAGTTCTTCCTTTCAACTGTTAGTCCATTTGAGAGATGAGAGGGCTGGTGTCTGTGCTGAGGCAAGTTATCAGTCCAGGAGAAAGTATACATAGTATTGGGAGCAATGTTCCCACGTTCAGCATTCAGCCTGCAGAGGTATTTAGCAGATTGCCCAAGAGATAAGTAAGATCATCCCAAGCACACACCAGTATAGGTAAAGCAGCCTCTCTTTTTCCAGCTCTTGCCATTTTCCTCCTCTCCCGTGCATGTATCTGAGTGCAGGAACAGCAGCATGCCCAGCTGAAGCATATAAAGCAATTTTGCTCCTACAATTTTCCTTGTACTCCACAATTTCTGTGACTAGGAGCTGCCAAGAGGCTTTCAGAGGCCTCCTGATGCCACAGTGGGGACAGACTTAGGCTTTTGTTCTGCTTCTTCCCATTTTGTGAGTACTTACTCTTGATTTGTTGTAATGATGTATGTGTGATTAGCTTCCAATTATGCTTTCAGCATGTAGAGCAGACAAACAAATATGTGAACTGGATGTCCACATTCCCTTTCTTCAAACTAGGAAAAGCACATGCCGATTGCTGGAGGAGATTAAATCTTTGTTCAAGACTGCAGACTTGCTTGTGGCCGTGACTGGAAGAGTCCAAACTTCTGTCAGAAGCAATTACAAATTTTCCTTTGTAGTCTTCTGGTGCAACTGTATGTCCCCTCTTTTGGAGAAGCCAGTAAAAATGTTTTCTTGGACATTTTTGCGTTTTTTTCTTTCTTTATAGTCTTTTGTGTTACTCACCCTCCAGTCAGTGTTTGTTTAGGATCAGTGTGATTGTTCCATTTCTTCTTGCCTTTCTGTCTGAAATGATGAAAAGAATTTTTTTTTCTGAAAATGAGAAAACATTCTGAGTCTGAATGTAATTCTAATGAAACATTTAACTGAGAAGTCAGTAATCAGTCAGAAATCAAACACATGCTTTGGGATCTGTCTTAAAGTATGCATCCAATCTTTTGGCTATCCCTGTTTATGTTTTATTTCTGCTGTAAACATTGGGCAGGGGAAAGTAGAATCACAGGTTGGTATGGGATTCATACAGTCCAGATGAAGAGTCAGCATCAGGAGTAAATGACTTACCTAGACACATTTCTCTCTTTTTTTCTTCTTCCCTCACCATTTAGTCTTCCTGTATTCCTCTCTTTGCTTATACAGGGAGTGCAGAGGTTTCAGGAGGGGTCACTAGCTACTTCTACAACACAAGTGAGAACAGTGTTTGGAGCTTGTAGCCCTGTTTCTCTGTATTAACCAATATTTTCGTATTTCATTCACCATGCTCATTGCTGGAATCTGTGTTAGTACATAATGCTATCGGACTTTCTGTTTTGTTTCTTAAACCGTATTATTTTCTCTCATTCAGAATTGAGTTTCTGCGACACCTCAGAAGCTTCTTCCAGATCATGTTTAAAATTGAAACAAAGACTGCTGAGGAAGAGCACACAGGCGGGGAGAAAGTCTTAATGACATGTGTTGGCATTGGATTTTGCAACCTTAGTAAAACTATAAGATAAAAAACATCTACAGACTCTGTGAAAGATAGAAAATGCTGCAAAGATCTAATAAAACCTACCTGTCTCTGTACTTAGTCTGGCATAAGGAGACCTGTGATGATTCCAGTGCAGGGGTACCCAAGCTCACTGCCTGTAAACAATAAAGCTGATTTTAGACTGTTTAGATCTGTGCTATTTATAAATGCAATGCCAGTATTCTATGCTGCTTGGAGTGGCTCTCTGGAGTCTCAGCTGACTTGGGACTCTTTGCACTGTATTCCACTGAATGGGACACAAGTGCCTCATGTCACTGTGCTCTCAAGCCTTAATGAGGTGAGTGCTCTGGTTTTATATATTTACTGATTTCACTCATAGTTTTTTCTGAAAGGTTTAGGTAGAGAGGGAAAACAAAAACAAGCATTGCAAAACAAATGATCTCAATGGAAATACTATATTCTTGAGGTTATTGCAGATATAATAATTGACATGAAAATTAAAGTAAAGGTATGACAGCAATTCTTTGTTTATACATTGTGTGTGTGTAGAATTTGTCAAATGCTCCACTGCTGTTTACATTTACTAAATTCACAGAATCACAAAATAGTCTGAGTTGGAAAGGACCCAGAAGGATCAGTGAGTCAAACGTGTAAGTGAATGGCCTATACAGGGATCAAACCCATGACCTTGACATTTTGAGCACCATGCTTTAACCAGATGAGCTCATCTCAGAGTTGCAGTTTCAAAGGAAGAATAAAATATCTGTCTTTTTATTTTTCTTAATGTTAGAATACTGCAGAAGAGATCACAGCCTATACTGACTTATTTTAGCCATTTGCAAAGATGGACATTGGAAGAGAAACCTCCATGGTAGCTTTTCATTTATCACATATATTCTTTTTAGGTTTGTTTGGCATGCATTACACATGGTTCCCAATTAGTTGTTAGAAGTAGCAAAAATAGCCGTAGGCTTTGAGAAAGAAAAATATATTCAGTTCCACCATCATATTTTGTGCATCTGCTCCCTTTTTAAAGTGCCAATAATGCTGTATGGGATGGATTGACAGATGCAAAAAAGTTTCTACCAGATTGTAAATATTTACCCATGATAGGCTTCTGGTAGATTCCAGGCAAGAAGTTAATGCTGAACTCCTGACACAAGGGAAGAAATTTATATTTGACTTCAGACTGTCCTTCATGTGTCGGGAGGAAAATAAAACTGTCTCAAAAGCTGGTATATAGAGAGAGCAAATACTAGTGACTGTTAAAATGGTTTTACAAGCTTCATCTGATGCCACTGTAAAGTGGGCATTACCTCTGTAGTATGAAGGATATATATTGGACCCAAAAAGGACTTTGACAGAGGTTCAGTATTTGCTTACTGTTTTGTGAACTTTTGAGTTCACAAAGTAATTTTTTGTGAGTAATTTTTTTACTGTACTTTGTTCTTGTTGCAATCGGTCAGACATTATTAGAAAAAATAAAGGGTTTTTTTTCCTGAATAAGGTTTTATTTCCCTTTAAAGCAAAACAGACAACAACTGGGAAAAAAGAAAAGCCTAGAAGCCTTTCCTGAGTCCTTCATAACATAAATGGC
Organism: Leptocoma aspasia; assembly: GCA_013399835.1. Lineage (NCBI taxonomy): Eukaryota > Metazoa > Chordata > Aves > Passeriformes > Nectariniidae > Leptocoma > Leptocoma aspasia. The sequence continues at coordinate 366,048 of VXAX01000384.1, forward strand.
TGTCTTGAACTGATACATCAGAAAAACAGCTTTGGGAGTTGCCAGACAGAGAGGAAGGGAAAGGGTGAAGCCATTCTTATAATTTACTAGCTTTCCAAAATTTGATTTGCAGCTAAGGAAATCCTAAATAAAACAATAGGAGTGAAATTAAATAACTTGGCTACATTTTTTACATTTAAAGTTAAAAAAAGGTATGTAGGCCTGAAAAAATATACCTTGCACCCCTCTGTCACTGTGTAATGAAAAAACTAGAAACTTCATGAATTAAAATTACCCAAAATACAAGGTGCCACTGATCCATAAGGTGAAATGTACAAACTAAAATTAAAAGCCACTAGAATAAAAATATAAAGCTTACATTAATTAAAGATTCAGGTTTGTGCCACGCTCCAATTTCCAAAATTTGCTTAAATAAAAATTTGTAAATATTGTCACAATTTCAAAAATTAAAAGCTTTATTATTTTTAAGGTTAACTATAAAGCTGTGACTTTAAAACATTTGTAAAATATTTAAACAATGTAAAACATCTTCCAAATATTCCAGTTGCACCAGGCATAGGATGGCAGTAAGTTGCCCAAGCAGCAGATTCTTCAGCAATAATTTTCTCACACAATTACCTGTACTTAACCTCAGAGTTAAAATTAGACTGGTAAGCCTTAGCCCTTCTGCAAATCACATAGCTCTACAGCACAATGCTTGCTGCAACCCTGAATTTGCTTGTTGCTTTACAGAGAAAAAGAATGGTATATGAAACTAATAAGTTTTTCCAGAACAGTCACTCATTGGAGAAGTATTAACAATTCCAGAGGAGGTTTTAGGTAAGAGCTTTCTTAAAATTACTTGGCCTTCATATTCTGGGAAAAGTACTTATTGGAAGGAAATCCTGCAGATAGAAGCTGCTTGTTTATTGGCCTAACAGCAATTGACATCTGTTTTGGTGGTCTGATCACACAAGCAGTAAGATAGTTAATTTTACAGCTGGACAGAGGAAATTAATTTTTGGTGAAAAAAATTCATAGTGTTGGTAGCCACAGACTTTATGGTAAAGATGATAGTTACTAGGAGACACATCTTTCATCTCAGTCCATCCATAGCAGAGTAATACTCAGGTAACTTAAATTTGAAGTGAATAGCTGTACATGAATAATCCTGTACTCTTTGAACAATCTATCAGTTTAGTTAATCCCTTTGGGTAGACAGCTCTGATCATAGAATCAGGATGGTTTTGGTTGGAAGAGACCTTACAGATCATCTATTTCCACCATCCCCCAACCAGGTTGCTCAAAGACCCATTCAGTCAGGTCTTAAACACTTCCAAGGACTGGGCATCCACAACTATGCTGGACAACCTGTTAGAGCAGCTCACCACCCTCACAGTAAGGAATTTCTTCTAATAGCTAATCAAAACTTACCCTCTTTCAGTTTAAAGCCATCACCACTTGTTCTGTCACTACATGCCCTTTTAAAAAGTTCCTTTCCAGCCTTCCTTTAGGTTCCATTAAGTACTGACTTAAAGGTGCTATAAGGTCTCCACATGATTCTCCAGGCTGTACAAACCAAACCTTCTCAGCCTGTCCTCACGAGGAGGAAAGGTGCTCCAGCCCTCAGATCTTTACTGTGAGCTGCCTTTGGACTTGCTCCAAGAGGTCCAGGTCTTATGTTGGAGTCCCCAGAGCTGAATGTAGCACTGCAGGTGCAGTCCCATGAGAGTGGCAGTCATGGTGGTAATGTGAAAAGTATATTTATAAAATATGCCTTTACCTTGCATCTCCTGCCAATTTTCTAACACCTCTTGTCAAACTTCTTTCTATGATGCTATGATTGTAGTTTGACTGCACCTTCTGTGGTTATGTCAGAAAATTTATGGTAACTTGCTGTAGGACAGCTTCTGGAGTAGAAGAGATTATATTGGGAGCAAAATTGTTTCATTCCAAGCCAGTGCACTTTATCAAAGGCATATGGCTAGAAGCCAGTGCAATAACTGTCTGGGGAACCTCACAGTAGGTAAGTTAGCTGGGCCAAAACAGTAAGTACATGGCTGTCTTGGGTAATGTTTCCAAAATGGTGTTTTGTTACTGCCAGAGCATATATACTTTCTCTCTTCTTCCTCTTCCCCATGGGTGATACGGATTTTGTTTCAGTTCACAGAGGCATAATTCTCTGTTTGCAAATTCTAACATTCACTTCCCTGTTTCTCAATCATACTCTTGAGAAACCAGAGGTGAAAAAAGACAAACAAGAAAAGAAACCAATTTTCAGGATGCATAATTTTGTCTATGAGTTAATTTTCCTTTTTTTTTCTTTTTTTTTAAATATTGTACGGCCATCTCCACGCTTTTATTTTGTATGTCCACTTCTATTTAATCGGGCTCCTAAGGGATCCCAAGTGAGACACACAACTGTGTCAGGGCAACTCTAAACAAAATAAAAATGTGGAAGGAGCATCTTTTGCTCTTTTGCAGTTACTGCTTAGGTCTTGGTAAGCTGTATCTTAAAAGAGCATTCATGATGGGATATATAGTGACTTCCTTGTGCCTGGTCTCTGAATAACACTGACAAACTCTGAAAAACACCTATAACCTGTTGTCAGTGAGAGGGGTAAAAAGACAGAACGTCCTGCAGGGAAGAGTGTGTGGGCTGAACTGTGTGGTGACGGCATTGGATGAGTAACAGAAGTAAGTCATGCACTGTGTCACAGCATCATGATGCCCAAATAGCAGTTGGACTAGATATAAATTGAGTTGTGACATTGTTACGAGACAGAACTATTAGGATGATTTATAGTAAATCTGTAGCAATAGATGTCAGGTGTTAGTGCTAATCACTTTTCTGGAACAGTAAGATAATGTATATGCTCTAAGAAGAGTGCCCAGAGCTGTATTCCCTGTGTCTTAGAGAGTATGGAAATACTCTGTGTGTTTATGTAGCAATAAGGAGACCCACAGAAGAAACCTGGTTTAAAGTGGTATTGATCAAGGGTGTAGCCACAAGAAAACAAAGGCCAAAATAAACTCTACATGAGGGTGAGCAGTGGCTGGTGCCCATGGAAATGAAGTAGCAACTGCTCTGCACAGCTGAGCACACGGAGGCAGGCTGTGTCTTTGCACCTGTGTCCTCATGCTGTATGTCTGCCACATTGTCACTCCCTCTTCTCAGTACCAGTTTGGCCATGTTTCCCTGGCAGCCTCCGCTGTGCTGTTCACACAACAAACATCAGTACTCCTTCAACAGTGAGCCCATGGTGAAGATCTGTAGGGCCTTGTTGAGACTGAACCATGTGAGGTATCTGGTGCTTAACTATGGATGAGCTAGTAGGATTAAGGGCTTGATTCTAGTGATCACCACTACATGTCAATGGCACATCCCATTTTACAAAATGCAACAGGCTCAGAAGGGCACCCATTTTTACAGGATGCCGCAGAAGTTACACATTTAAGAACAAATGCCTTACTCCTTCTCACTGCATTTTTAACCTGCCGCCACCTCGCTCCTTGAAAGTTACTTAAATCTTTTTTCAATCCTAAACTGTCTCCAAGGATAAGAAAAAAACTGCTTTAGCAACTTTGCATAAATATGTTTTCTTAACTTTCAGTGAATGTGGATATATTCTCTAAGTTAAGACTATGGTTCTGAATGGTCATCCCTCAGCACATCAGGACAAACAATTTTCTTTATGTGTCTGGAAACACAGTTTTGATTCTTTATAATACACTAAAGATCTGCAAGATACATCTAGATCAAAATATGCATGAGTTTTGATTACTTACTCTTTTTTTTTAACATCATGGAAGTGGGAAAAAAAAGAAAACCACAGCCATACTGTTCTGTTTGTGTGCCGGCACTCAGAAGGTGCCTGAAGCAGTATGGCTTCCTGAGAGATTCATAAAAGTATTTGTATTTAGAAACACATCTAAACATTCAGAATGTGACTGGGAAAGAATTTCTACTGCAGAATGTTCTGGGCATTGGTTGTAAAAATCTACTTAATAATTCATGCCACAAGTTTATTATCCACTTTTGGGACATAAGTAATCGACAATATATTTTCCAAGAACACATCCACAATGAGTCAGGGCTAAATAAGACAGACTAGGAAACAGTATTTCTGTTTCTTTTGGAATGTGTTTGTCAGGTTGTTAGTAAAAATACTGTTTCTTCATGCTTCACCATTAATGTCAGCAGCAAGTTTTGCCTTGAAACACTGTCAAGATTTTGCTCTAGAGTTTTCTATGTAATGATGTATGAATTCAAAGTGAAGAGCTATTTTGAAAGATCTGGCTTTTTCCATGCTCTGTAGAGCGTCTTAGAAGAACAGGCTATTAGACAAGGCACAGGCTTCTTAACAGTTTGTTACTCATCAAAAGGGTGAGGGGGGCTAGTCTGAAGCTGCACCACCAGAGTCTGGATGTGGCAGCTGCCTAAGAAGGTTTTCTTAATTTTAGTTTAAAGTACAAATAAAGAATGAACATCTGTTTCAGTTTGCAGAGTTAAATAAGCATTGTTAGCAGACTTTTTTAAAACTTGAAATTTACAGTCAGAAGTAAAAGGAGAGGAGAGTGTAACTAACAGCCATGGAGAAGGATATTGCAGAATCCTATTACCCTTTTTTTTCCTTCTCAGTCTCACAAGTTTGCACAGAAAAGAGCAATTTTTGTCAGAAATTGTTGAATAGCTATTGAGACTATTGTAAGGAAAATACAAGAAATTACCAAAATTGTCACTTGCCTGACTGACACATGGAGTGAAAACTTAATCATATTTATGCTCATGGCATTTTCTTCACTGAATCACTTTCAAAGAAAGAGCTGCTACAAAAGAACGTGTCTGAAACTTCTCTTTTCACGCCTTTCCAGATTTCAGTGAAGTCTCTCACTGATTTCCTCTGCCTTATGTCTTCTCCAGACAATAACAATGCTACTAATTAATATACTATTTGAATTGTTATTCCCAAGTCACAGGCATATAAATATAAAAAGGTACATTGTTTGCATTACATGTAATGTAATTCTTGGCTTCACGCATTTTTATTGTCTGTTCCAAAGTCAGTGTTTTGGAGAACCACTTTTGTGCCAGTGGTAGAGAAGAATGAAGTGACTCATTTGTATCCCACAGGGAGCTGGACTAGAAAATATCAAGATTCACAGAACCTTAGGTCTGTGGAAATATTTGCCTCACTTTATGATAGCTATAAGCTTCTTTGGGCTCTACAATCCTGAATCTCCCTGTCTTATTTTTGCTCTTTTTTTAATGTTGGTTTTGGTTTGAGGGTGGTGGGGTTTGTTTGTTTGTTTGTTTGTTTGTTTGTTTGTTTGTTTGTTTGTTTGTGTTGGTGAAGTTTAGGTTCTTTCTTTTGTTTTGTTCACAGAATTTGTTTGGTTTGTTTTGTCTACCGCTAAAGACTCAATTCTGCCAATTTTACTTGCCCGCTTTCCATTGTGATATATCCTTTTCTCCACTGATCTCTTCTCATTCCTCCTGTTAGATCCGTGGTCTTTGCTCTATTGTACAAGCTGGAAGAACAGTTCCCACTATGTTGCAGTGGGGCTCTAAGTTGCTACACCATTTCACTTCTCTGTTCCCTGTATATACACAGAATCCTCTGAAGGTTGTCCCTGTGGCCACTCACTCAGACAGCTTCTTGTCTTTTTTCCACTGGTCACTGATCTGCCTCACTACAGGGATTTTCATCCAGGGTTTCTGAAATGGAAGAGTGAAGAGACAGATTGGATTTTTTCTAACTAAATCTGCCCTAGTAGTTCCGGCTGTGGAAACAAAGCATTGTCCTCATCTTTTCCATCTCAGAGGTCTCCTTGAAAGCTTGCCATCTTGAAGAGTAATGGTCTTCTGGCTGAATCCTCTGAATTTTGGAAAAAAGCGGACCAAGAAAGGAAACTAAGCCTAACACTCAAAATCAAAGTTTCTTGCTGACTGACACTAACATGTATGGGCTGCTTTAAAATTGGTGGAATATGCTACTAAATAGACAATGAACACATTCTTATAAAGTCCTAAGTCTCTGAATTGTACAAGATAAAATCTTGATATAAAGCTCCAGTCTTATGAAATTGAAAGACTTTATTCTTTTAGGACCTTCTGTTAAGGAAGCTGACCTAATGTTGTGTTTGCTTATTGATACTGTGGGGGTTTCTGTTGTTAACTTTCCACCGGTGAAAACCCTTACAGTATTTCATCATGTAAGGTGTCTACCATTGCTACTTCAAAGATTATCTACAGCACAAAGACAAGTTCAGCTTAAGAGAAGGAGCTTTGAGGATTAGATACTACTTTTTAGCTTCTTGCTTTTCTATGAAGCAGTGTGGGGAATAAAAGTCACAAAGATATAGAAGCACACAATTGAAGAATCTAATGTAACTGTGCTACTGTTTCAATTATCTGTTTATATTTAAAATGTTTAAAGCTATTTTTAAATATTGTTCTTTAGCCCAGTAGCATTTTATAGGGAATAAAAAAAAATCCAAACCATTGCCAGCATATTTTTGCAGCACTAACTCACATAACAAATCAAGAAACACAGATGCTAAGCATAGTAGCTCAGTAGCTGTATCTCACCAACCATTCTAATGACAATCCACTTCTTCTGATGTTACTGCAGCTGCTAGCCAAATATTAAACAGCTCTATGTGAGGCTTGTCAGTTTCACTTTTGAGGGTAAGCAGAACAGAGGCAGTTCCAAGTAAAAGCCCTTCCCTTTGCAATCTTTTCAATTTGCTTCCTCTGCCATTTACTGAGTGGAAACCTCTCCACAGATGAGTAGAGTATTTATTTATGTAAGCACAAACTGGTTCCTGTTGTCACAATTTATGGTAACCAAAACTATCTGTCTGGGTTTTTTGGTAGCTCTAGGCTTTCTGTCTATGGCGAACTCGATTCTGTAGCAGCAGAGGAAGCAGAACAGAAGACATTCAAAACCAGGAGGGTTGGACACCTGTGACTCATCTCAGAGGACTGAGTTTCCTCCACAGGTCTAGCTGTGTTGAAGGCAGTGCTAGAGCTGCAGGGTACCCTTGCATCTTCTCTGGTCCTGGGAATGCCAGATTCAACATTGCTCGGCATTGAGCAAAAACCATGATAACTAGCTTTCCTTCATTTCCATGGGTGAAAACTACTAGTTCTACTCTTTGAGGCAATTAGATAAATACATCCAATTGCTTTGGTCCTTCACATGAAAGTTATCTTGGGAATGACACACTCTGAAGCTACTCCCTGGAAGGATCAAGTTAACTCCTGTTTCTGCCTGAGGTACAGCTACCTTGACAATATCTTTTATAACCTAAGCTTTGAGGAAGCTTCATGGCAAGTAATACATATTCTTTGCCCTAGAGAGAGCTTTTGTGCTTTATTTTGTATGTGTGCCTCAGTGTCAGGCAATACTTACTGGAATTGCTTATCTAAAAATCTTCTTCCTCCAAGAAAATGAGTTAGTGAAAGCTATTTCTAGATTCTGAAATGCTCTCCTGGAGAGCTCCAATATGTAGTTTATTTCCATTACGCTATAAAGAGTGGAACAAGATATCAATGTTTTCGAATATAATAGTTGCTGGGTGCTTTTTTTTTTAATACAGGAAATTAAAAGAGCTGAATTTGATTTATTGTTTTAATTACAAAGAAAGAACTTTAACTGATCTGACTGGAATTCCAAAATAACGGAGGAGAAGAAAAGAGCAATTTCGGTTTTATGTTGTTTGTACCAATGTAACTACAAAGCAATAGTGAAAATCAGTAGTTAAATTATGTAGAGTCTGATCCCACAATTAATTAATGAAAGCTGTGTTACCAAAGCAGTGGCATGTGGGACAGGCCTCTCTCTTAGTATTGCCTCTTAGCTGGTTTGCAGACTCCATAGCAGGGCATCTTTTTGAATCCAGACTAGGAATTCACTTCTTTGTGAAAATTCTAGACTCTTGCTAGTTTTAACTGAAAATGGCCAAAAGATTCAAAAGCAAAACAGCTATGCTAAAGATACCTAATAATTTATTTTTAACATCAAATATTTTAGTGTTACAGTTTTGCCAACATGCATATTTGATACTAACACTGATATCTAACTTTTTCCTGAAGTAACTTTTTCAGAAATATTGATGAATCAATGGGTCTCATATCTATTTTCATCTGAACAACAATTACTTAGCATATTTGAAGAATCAGCAGACTGCATATTTTTGTAATTGAATTTCAGACTGGAATGGGTTTCTGATTTTAAACTCTGCTCATCCTTTTGTGAATCAAAACACAACTTGCTGCTACTGTGTACTATCAATCAGAAGTAAAACTGAGTAGAAACAAAAGTGAAATTCAGTGTCTTTACTTCATTGTGAAATATTAAGATGAGAATTCCATGTGGAAAAATTAAATACAAATAAATTTTTCCCTTTGAGTTTACTGTAAGCAGTTTAGAGACTTCTGCAATCAATTCAAGTGATTCCAAACACTCCAAAACAAGAAGTTTCTTGTTTGTATATTTATATGTGTAGATTAAAGTTTCTTGCTCTTACAGAATCATAAAATGGTTTGAGTTTGAAGAGACATTAAAAGTCGTCTAGTTCTAATGCCCCTGTCATAGGTAGGGACATCTTTCACTACACCAGGTTGCTCAGAGTCCCATCTAATCTGATCTTGAACCCTTCCAGGGTTGGACCATCTGCAGTTTCTCTGGGAAACCTGTTCCAGTACCTCAGTATTCTCAAGGTAAAGAATTTCTTCTTAATATCTAATCTAAACCTGCTTTCTTCAGTTTAAAGCCATTTTGTCCTGTCACTACATGCCCGTGTAAAAAGTCTCTCTCCAGCTTTCTTGTAAGACTCCTTTATAGGAAGTTTGCTAAAACTGGAAGGCTGCTATAAAGTCTCCCTGAAGACTTCTCCCTGGAGCCTTCTCTTCTCCATGCTAAACTTAAGAATCCACATTAAGGTCTCTAGTGATTGATGTGAGTACAGAAGGCAGTTAGGAAAATGTGCAAGATACACTTGGTTCATTTACATGACATTGATTTCTGTAGTGCATCCAAGTAACTTAGTAATTGTATCTTAAATGTGTTTTGAAGTGAAAAAGGAAGAATGAAAAATATCATAAAGATTGAGCTCTCGAGTGAGGAAATTCTAAAACTTCAAAAGTTGAACTTAACAGGATTTGTGTTACCCCTTTGTGTTGTCTTTTATCCTTTTAGTTTCTAACTGTATTACACTCACATCCTGCTGCACTAAAGCAGATTAAATTACACAACAGATTAAATAACACACAAAAATCCCCCCAAACCCAACAGGATGAAACATCACTGATGGAAATGAATTTACATAAACATTAACTTTTGAAGCTTCCTGGCTTTCACGGATAGATAACTGCTGCCAAACAAGCTCAGGAAGGTTAACTTCCCATAATAATGCATAGTAAAAGAATATGGACAGAGCTGCAGTCCATTGCATTTAAAATCAGATATTATTAATCAGTACATAATTCACTTCTAGATATATTAATTTTAAAAATCCGTAACAGATGTTCTAATCTAAATCTCCATTCATGTCTTGAGACATAAGAAAAAAATTCTAATGTATATATACACATGTGAAAACACTATTCAAAGAAAAATCTTACTATCCACAAATTGATGCCAGGTCGTTACGCAGTTGTGAACACTGTACACAATAAAGTCCTGGAGAAGGTATTCACATGAACTGGGCTGGAAACCTGTAACTGTGCATTAGAGTACTTCTGGTCAATTTCTGAGTCCCTTTAAATATCTGGAAACTCCAACAATGAATAGAGAAATTCACAAATAGATTGTGTATATGAGGGAAGCAGGCTGTTCCCCATATTTGCCTAAGGTAAGAAAGACTGAGGTGATTTTGTTTTGATTTTTCAAAAGAAAAAATAGACCCTAGTTCCTCCAAAATCTGTTTTGAGAGGTTTTCAATTTCAATCAATGGGATTTTCAAAGACAAATTTTTTATCAAAAGTTTTTTTCGTAGTGATGGGTACACCTAGGAAGGCACTTTTATTTACCTTTATTATGAATATGGATACAATTTGTGTAACAGTAGAACTGCAAACCTTTTGAATTTAGTGCAGGGTTGATCCTGGCTGGATACAAGGTATCCAACAAAGCTTCTCTAACACTCTCCTTCGCAACTAGACGTGGGAGAGAAAATAGAGTGAAAGGCTCATGATTTGAGATAAAATCAAGGAGAGGTCACAAGCCAATTACCATCTCAGGCAAAACAGACTGAATTTGGTCATTAGTTGAATTTAGTACCAAGAAAATCAGATTGGGATAATGAGAAGTAAAACAAATCTTGAAAACACTTTCCCCACCTCTCCTCCTTCCTAGCTCTACTTCCTCCCACAGTGGTGCAGGCAGAAGGGGAGTGGAGGTTATGGTCAGTTCATCAGGCATTTTTTCTCCCAGTGCTCATGGAGGGAAGTCTTTCCCATGCTCCAGCACAGGGTGCCTCCCAAAGGAGAAAGTTCCCTATTACTTTCTCCAGTGTGAGCTCGTCTCACAGGCAACAACAGTTCTCCATGAACTGCTGCAATGTATGTCACTCTTCCATGGGTGCAATCCATCAGGCACAGCCTGCTCCAGCATGAGATCTCACAGGGTCACAAGTCCTACCAGGAAACCTGCTCCAATGTGGGCTCCTCTCTCCCTGGGTCTGCAGGTCCCTGACAGACCTGCTCCAGCACAGGCCTCCCATGGGGTCACAGCCTCTTTTGGGCATCCACCTGCTCTGGTGTGGGTCTCCTTCACAGGCTGCAGGTGGATCTCTGCATCCATGTGGTCCCCTGTGGGCTGCAGGAGCACAGCTGCCTCACCATGTGCTTCAGGGGAATCCCAGCTGCAGTGTGTGCAGCACCTCGTCCCTCCCCTTCTTCACTGACCTTGCTGTCTGCAGAGCTGTTCCTCTTACATATTCTCACTCTGCTCTTCTCTGGCTGCAATTGCATCTGTCCAATAACTTTTTTCCCTTCTTAAATACGTTATCAAAAGGCATTATCACCATTTCTGATTGGCCCAGCCTCAGCCAGCCAAGGCCAAGTCCAGTCTTGAAGACATCTGACACTGGCTCTACCAGACATGGAGGAAGCTTCCAGCACATTCTGACAGAAGCCAGTAGCTCCCCCGCTATCAAAACCTGGCCATACCAACCCAAGACAAATTCGTGTGTTATTGTATTTAGATACCAGTTAAGCACAGAAGATATCCTGCTTTAAAGATGAAAAGGAAAACAAAGCAAAACAGAACCTATGCAAACAAAAATTGGTTAAGAAACAAACTGTTCCTTGATGGAGTCCTGACATACTGATGGATTCCTGAAGATTTGTATTGCAATCACTAGAACTTTTGACAACAGAGCCACTAACACACACTGCAAGCTGAGTTTTCAGTGTCTATTTTTGAAGGTTCTCCTTCAGGCTCAGGCTGCAGTTTTATTAATTTTGTTTTATTTCACTCTGTTACCAGATTTTGAGTAGAAATTCAGACTTACTGATCCTGTTCCTCACTGTGTGGTACTAGTATACCTAGATGTTTACTAAGCAAAAAAGTCACAGAGTGACAGTAAATTTGTGGTTCCCTCTAATACCATTTATTCCAAGCCATTTCCCATCAGTGGACTGCATTTCAAAAATTTATTTTGAAGTTCTACAATTAAACCAATTGCTTGCACTTACTTGCCTGCCTGCTTTTTCCAGCTACAAAACTGTTGGCTGCACACTATGTTTTATCATCAAATAAGAGAAAGGCACATGTTCCTTAAAAGGAAATCCCATGCTGGTGCTCTGTTGTGACTCAACTGACTTGGCAAGAAATGAATATACTCCATTTCCATATCAGATCCACACCAACCTGTGCTGAGCCACATGGATGACAGTGTTCAAAGGATTACAACATTTATTAGAGCCACAAGCTCCATTAAGCTCTATCTCCAAGCATGGAGATCCGTGCAGGCCTTACTACTCACGTGAGGCAATTAGCGTCATTAAACAGTAAGTAAGCAAATAATTTAATCTTTATTTGTGGAAAACCTATCAGAAACTATTGAAATCTGCAAAACTGGAACAATTCAATTTGAAAGGTGCAGATGAAAATCTCATGCACTACATGTGGTTGACTTGTGCATATGCTACCAATATTGGTTAAGAAATACAGCGATACTGCTATGCAATCCTTTTTAATCCAAGATTTAATGCCACTGGACATCGAGAGACCCATGCCTCATAAAAACAAAGAATCTGTCAGGCAGAGCACTATTCCTGATCATTGTGGGCTACAAAGTAGGCTTCTCTGTCTTCTCCTTGTATCATTTGGAGGGAATCCCAGAGAGCTGTTGGAAAATAAAAGCTTATCCAGCTCCTGGAAACTTCTGGGGAAGGAAACAGGGCAGTTTTGGACACACAGGAAGCATTACCTGATTCCATTCCTCTGGCTCATAGAAGTCACTGTTCTGCATTAATCACTGTAGTCTCTGAGTGCTTTTCACTTGCTTAGCAATTGAACTAATGCCTGTTCTTGTAGGGCTTTTTCCATGTTTGTTTGGTTTTTAATTTTTTTTTTCCTATGGGATTGTTGTGTGATGCAGCATTTTGTACCTGATCAAGAACACAGTGGGCTGTTGGAGAAGGAGCTGCAAACAAACGCATCTTCCATCAGGAACAGCAATGAGGGTACAATTTAGTGTCTGGAGAAGTACCTTTTGCATTCTTAGGTATATGCTCCAAAAGCCGTCTTTGCAGAAATGCATTACAAAAGGTATTTTTAGGTACTTTCTACTGTCTCTCAGAGGAACAGTATCAAATGGATGTCTGGAAGGGGACAATCTTGCGCTTGCTGTTGGGGCCCTCAAAGCCAAGAGATGGCTTCTTTTCCTAAGTTATATTTTCGCAAAGGGGATAAATTAGAAATGTGTCCTTTTGCAAGCTGAATAATCCACAAACCTGTATTTATAGGTGCTTTTTCTTCCATTCCCCGCCAGGAAGGAGGTAATCACTCATATGACTCCAGGAAATAGGTTTCAGAGAATGCCTATAAGAAATGAAAACATTTCCTTTAAGACTGTTCTTTGTGCCATATATTTAAAGGAAAATCACAGCTTTTTAACCAAAATATGTTTTTCTCCAAGGTGGGGCCTACTACACAAAGAAAAGGAGAAAAGACATTATGACATATGTACTTACTAAACAGTATGGATTTTACATCCTACTGCAAAGGTAGAAAGAAAAGTGAAATACAGTACAGTCTGGCTTCATAGATTTGACTAAAATAAGTAACTTCCTTAGTATTGTAATTTGCAAAAGCTTTGCAAATAATTCCCTACTTCTGAACAGAGAATATACTTTTAATTTCAGCTGAAAATGATAAATCAAAGGACGACTATGAGAATTTTTGAAGGAACTACTACAGAACTCTTTCTGTAATTTTCAGCTTTTTGAACATGAAAATGGAACAAAGTCTATTTGCTAGCCAGCACACTAATCTCAGAACTCGGAACACAAAAGTAATCAAATAAGTAAACCTAAGCCTTTTACACAGATGGCAAGTTTGTAACTTGCTTTGAAAAGCAAACTAAATTTGAAGCTGCTACACCACCTGTAGAAATAATGTATTGTGTATAATTAGTGGTATTTTTGTCCATTATTTGGGAATATGTTTACTAAGTTTATTGTTTAGCATCCATGTTTTTGAATTCTGTGGTTATGCCTGTGTTACTACACATGAGGGTATTCACACAGTTTGAAGATGCAAAATGAAATGTGTGAATAGTACAGATAAACGGTACTTCAACTCCCTGCCACAGGCTGACACTTGTGTCAAGCATATTAACGTGCAAATGTATGATCATTTAGCAAAGAAAAAAGGAAGGGGGCATGCTAAAATGGCAGTTAGATGCAAACAGGAGACGTTCACAGTTTTTGAGTGCAGATGCCTTTTAAAGGGTTTGTTGAAAATTGATGTAGTAGCAAGAACTCTGATGAAAGTAATGAACAATTCTGAACAGACCAGTGAAAAAGGATATTTCATAGGACAAAACTGTTTCTTGCTACGTTATACTAAAACATGTTTAATTATAATAGAAGGCAAACAAGAATGCCAGGTTATTATTAGATAAGCTGTAATGTTTGGAGTCCTAACACAGACTGGACTTTCAAAATCTAAGCAAGTGATGGTATGCTTTATCACTCCAGAGTCTGAGAAATTTTGCAGGTCCAACTACACCTGACCCTGACAAACTACTGAAACTAAACAATATAAGGATTTTTCATCTATTTCAGTCAAATTCTTTGCATTTGCAGGGGTCTGTCCACAGAAATCTTGATGAGCAGAGTCTTATGTCACACAGTGAGCACAACCAATGTAGTACACTACTCTCCTTATTTTTTGACTGGTCTGGATATCAGTGGCACATTAGGTAATTATATTTGGGAGGCATCAGAATATTTTTATTTTGGAGTTTCTTTCTTTTCTCTGCTTGGAAGAAGTTTCCAGTGTCACTGCAGCATGTTTGTGTGAGTTTTCCACACTGCAAACTGAGAAGAGATATTAAACACGAAAAGCAAATTATTAGAGGATGTAATACCACAGAAACTTTCTTTGAGATGAAGGACTAGATATTATAGAAGAAAACATGCTGTAATTGACTTTATTTCAAAATCACCAGGTATTCTTTACACTGCACGTTCAATAAAATCAAAGGAATGTACCCACTGATATAGTTTCTAGTTATGAAATGGCCTGTATTTTGTGAGATTATCTTTTATGACATGAGACCTGTGAGATGATGTTATAACACATGGGCATACTCTTTTCTTCCGTACAGAGCAAAAAACCACGCATCACATCATAGAAATGCCAGTGGCATAACAAAGTAAGATTGTCCTTAAAGAATTACATTTTGATAGTACCAAATTGCTAGCTGATACATAACAGCCTGCTTTGAAAGCAAGAATGTCATGAGTGTGAGTCTGTTAGCAGTCTGAAACTCATCATCCATCAAACTTTTACACAGCTTTTTAGTTCTTCCCTGTCCCAGCTTGTGTTTTTCCTTTGTCTAACAGACAACCCAGTTCCTGAGCCTTCAGGTGAAGCATGTTTACTTGGCACGGACAAGAAAACAAGGAACAAACTCATCACACAGGAAGTGACAGAAAAGAGTGCATTTTAGAAGTCAGAACTGTGCAATAAATCCCAAGATGTGGGACAGAACTAGCACACAGACACACTTTGCTTGAAAAACAACCGTACATTTTTTCTCTGGCCGGGCTAACACACTCACTACTGTGCAGCCAGACCGCAGCAAAGACATGCTGCTTGTTTACCATAGCTGAACAAGGCCAGATCTGTCCCTCACGCTCGCTGGTCCCATGCCCTTCGCCTCACCGCGGTCCAGCTTCCACCTCAGCGGGCTCCTACAGAGAGAGACCTGCGAGAGACAAGAAGCCCTTGCTGGCCACGCCGACTGTCGAGCAGGCAGCAGAGGCACAGAGCAGCACTCGCCTGCTCGGCAGCGGTTCCGCTTCTCGCAGTGACAAAACCCTGGTGCTCTCTCTAGTGCCGACGGAGCCCGACAGAGCTCCAGATGAGTTTCGATCTCGAGCACATACGTGACTCTTGGGGACGGTGCTGTGTAGGGCCAAGAGCTGGACGCGATGATCCATGCGTGTCCCTTGCCCTTTCCAACTCAGAGTATGCCGTGATTCTGTGTCGAGGGGGCTGCCGCCTCCACGGGAGAGCTGCGCTACGCCCGCCCCGCGGCCGCACGGCGTCCCTGCGGGCCGAGGGACACCCGGCCCCG
>VXAX01000385.1:0-29263 GCA_013399835.1 Leptocoma aspasia
GTTTTCTTATGTGGTAAATCCTGTTTTTTTCTGAACCCATTGCATTCCCAACAATCTGGGGCAGGCCATGTCCAGTGGCTTGCTGCACTGGAGGTGTTCCCAGTGCCAAACTCCATTCCGTACCAGCCCCTTCCCCAGCTCTGTTCCCTTCCCTGGACACACTCCAGCCCCTCAATGTCTTTGTTATCCTGAGGGACCCAAATGTGATCCCAAGATCTGAGGTGCCTCAGCAGTGCTAGCACAGGGGATGGTCACTGCCCTGGTCCTTCTGGCCACACTAGTGCTGGAACAGGCTATGTCTTCTCTCTGACAGCCTTTCCACTGAAGTCCAATAAGTTCTGAAGTGAAAGGTGTTTTTGAGGAATGATTAGAGAAAAGGCAAATCCCAGCTGAAGTAAATCACACCCTCAATAACATAACCTGCAAAGCGATTGCCTGTAGTTTTGGTGAATTTATTGTAAAGTGAAAACTTTACGTATGACATCACTGTCTTTGGACAAAACTGAGTACTGAGTGCTGGGTCCAGCTTCCCAGTCCCAGAGGAGAATTTCCCTGGGGTAAGGATGGCACATCCAGCCTCTGGAAGCTCCAGTGAGGGAGAATCTTTGTCAGAGGTGAAAGCTGTGCCAAAGTCAAGGGGTGTCCGTGACCTTGGCCCCACACATGGCAGGAGAGTCCATTTCATCCTGTCACCCAGCTAAGGCTTTGTGTCAACACACCTTGCTTGTCTTGGCATGTGCTGCATTCCTGCAGCTTTTCCTGCTTTCCACTTTCATGTGGACAATGGTTTTATTGGAGAGCTTTTCTCAGCTTCCAGCAAATCCCTTTGACCTCAGCAGTGCCATGGGCAGGGTCACACCAGTGCTGGTGACATTCTCCAGCACTCTCGGAACATTCGTCATCACAAGCACAGGAATGACCTTGGGGTGCCAGGGACTGAGCTGTCACTCCTGCTGCCTTTAAATTTAATTTAAAGTTTTAAAATTTAGTTTTTTAATCAGTGCAGTGAGACACATGAAGTGTGCAGTGCAGCTCACTGCCAGTGCAGAGAAGAGAAAGACTCTGTGGGCTGCCAAAGTTAAAGTGATTTATTCCCAGCTGAATAGTGATTATGAAATTAGTCATAATTAAATAAATTACCTGTGTTAGACAAACTATAGCGGATATTTATTGATATATTTACAATGAAGCATTTAAATTAATAGAGCAAAATCAAGGTTCAACTCATTGAGACAAGGGTGACCAAGACATGAAGTTAATCAAGCCAAAGCAACACAATGTCACCATGACTTCCTTATAACTACATTTTCTTTTCTCTTTGCATTTTAATATCACTTAAGAGCCTTCAAATTTCATTAGGAAGTACAAAAATTGTCCTAGGGTGTTTTTTTGTGTGAGGTAAATCCAGACAACAGATAATATTAAAAATGCTGTTTTATGCAACACTTCCTTTTTTAAGACTTGAAACTTTTAACAAATCTGATCCAGTGAAGAGGTTTTTCGCACACAGAAGGTCACATCCTTGCAGTCCTGTGGCAAATCAGATTTATATTTAAGTTTCATGTATTAAATCTCCATAAATATTAAAAATCTATGGTTAGCCTCATGGAAACTCATGTAAATCAGAATTACTGCTTTCACTGTGATCAAAATACACTGTATTTTAAGTTTTTCTTCATGAATAAGCTACTGAAGAAACTAAATAAGATGCAAATCAGTTATAATTTAAAGAGCAATGTTTTTATGGTAGGGAATTTTTTTCAAGATAGAAATGGTTGAATAAATATGAAATTGAAAGTGTCAGGTATTTCAGTTCCCACAGAAGCTGTCAGAGGAGGAAATAGACGAAATATACATTTTAGCAATTACAGTTTCTGTAAAATTAACTGTCTTATTAGAAGAGGTTCTTCACCCAGAGGGTGGTTGGACACTGGAACAGCTCCTCTGGTTACAGCACCAAACCTACCAGAGGTTGAGAAATGCCTGGACACCATTTAAGTCAGGTGATTTAATTGTAGGTGGTCTTGTGAGGAGCAGGGAGCTGGACTCAAACATCATGGATTGTTTCCAAATCAAGATATTCTATGATAACATTTCACCTTTTTGTAAAACCTGCTTTGTTTCACAAAGTGTCCAACAACTGGATAATTAATTATGAGCTGACTGTCCTTGCTAACAACTTGAAAAATCAGTGGAGAACAAGACTTTGAACTTTTTTTAACATCAGGCAGACATTAAAAAAAGTTGTCAAGGTTAAATTTGGGTAAGGAGCTATAAGGGCCAGAAGGTCATGGCATATCCTTCAGAGGGATCTGACACAGTTCTGGTTCCTTTTTTTTGCTTTCTGTCCCTAAGCAAAGGAATTGTGACTCTAAACTTTTGCATTTGGTTTATCCTGGTTATCTCACTCAAGTAAATTATCCTCAGGTGTTCAATAAAAGCTTTGTCACGGTGAGATATGTGGCATTAGGACCTTAAGTTCAGGAAAAGTCTCCTGTGTGAAAGTTTGTTGGTTCTGTGAGGGCAGAATGTACTTTGGGATTGATTTTGTTGCTCCTCCTAAGCCTTGATAGAGAGCAAATAGAGTTGGTTAAAGGAGGTTACAGGTGATAAAAAAGTGTGGCAGTAATACAACAGGATTGATTCTGAGTGACGCTGCTTAAAATGCTCAGAAGATTTTGAATCTTAGTTGGATGGAAGTTTGCCATGTCAAATATGGATTAAAAATAATGAAAAAAGAGAGGAACACTACGTAGGACAGAGATTTGGTGACAATATGGGCATTAAGAGAGGCATAATGCTGTTGAGAAATCTGTTTTATAGTTCATGGGAGCACTTTTCAATTTGACAAAATTAAAAATTCACTGTGGGTCCTCTAGAGCAAGCAAAGGTATTGCCTTGTACACAAGCAAATGGCACTGGCATCACAGTGGCTGTCACACTTCTCTCCCATTGTGAGAACACTCCCACAGGTATTTCTCATTCCCCCTGCACTGCACATCATCCATGACAAGTTTTATTGGGCTGTGAGCACAAGTCACATCTCCTGAAGGTGATGCAGCATGTCCACAAACCTGCTGGTTGCAGACAGCTGCTGTATCACTTTTATCCCAGAAATCATCACAAATGTTCCCCCAGGCTCTTTTGCAGAATATTTCAGCCTGCCCTTAGCACTGGTTCCACCCATTCACCACCCTCACTGAGATTTATTTGAAAGACAAAAGAGAATTTCCCTGAACCTGGGCATTTAATGGAAAGACAGAATCAGAGATTTATGCAAGTTGGTTTATGCTGCTCCAAGCAGGTTGTTCTGGGTCATGTCTACAAGAGCATTGAATGCCTCCAGTGTTCTGCTCTGTACAAATTCAGTTCTGAAACATCAGAGCATGATATTAAATGCAATTACACAAATGTAAGAAGTTTGCCTCTTTCTTCAGATCCTGTGCCAACTGTGAATGAAAAAATCAGTCACTTCTAGGTGGAGTTTGAGTCACTGCAGTAACAACTACATCTAGCAAGGAAATGGGGTATTGCACATGGAGCTGAAGATATTGTTGAAACAATAAGAAGCAGATTAATACACCTTTTTCCAGGACTATTACACAGGTCTACAACAGAAGCCAGACCAGTCTTGAAATGCATTTTTTTTATAACTATAGGGAAGAATATGCATTTTTAAAGTGTTAGTAGCAAAAAGGTTGTATAAATAAAACAATGTGGTCACTAAAATGAAAATCCAAGGCAAACCAAAGTAAAACCAAGGGATTTGATTTGATAGGGTTTGATACTACAGAGGAGATGTTGCTGGAAGGCAAGAAACTGAAAGAGCAGTGATAGCCAATGTAATTTCATAGAGTGGGGATACTTTTAACTTCTGAAACACTCTAGTAAATTTTTTTGCAGGAGTTCCTTTCTAATAGCTTCATTTTTGAGTATCTTAACAATTGTTTGAAGCCCTTCTCTTTTGTGGGAGCAGTGGTTAACCCCTCCCCTTGGGCATCCCACAGCAGCTGCTGGCCCAAGAGGAACCAGGGAGAAAACATCACCAGGGCAATGGACTGCCTCGTCTGCAGTAAACAAAACGCTATTTATTTCCAAAATGCAATACCAGGAACCCCCCAAGACTGTCCAAACTCTAGCCTGTGTTTCAAACAGTTAATTTCCAGCTTGATTTTTGTCACCCCAGCTGTCACACTGCTGCCTTGGGGCAGCACCTCGTGTGACGCCCGACAGTGCTGGCAGGGAGCAGCCCTCTTGTCTTCCCCAACAATGCATTCCTCAGCGAAATCCAGGGAACTTCTGGAACAAAGAGGGCTTGTCTCAGGCTGGCAAGGCTCAGATCAAGTGTTTACCCTACGTGCTGCTCTCAGAGTGCTCCTCTCAAACCAACGCTGCCCGGGACCTCGAAGGGAAAGGTTCTGGCCACCCTTCTGCAGCTGGGGCTGTGTTGCATGAACATATTATAAGTTTCCCTGCATGCAGGCCTGAGAAAAATTCTTCCCATGAGAAAGTGTCTTTTACTGTCTTCTTACTCTGTACAAGTTTCTATAAACAAACCTCTGAGTTGTGTTTCAAAGACAAGAGAGTTCCTGTGCCCTGTCTCCTGATAATAAGAGATGAGAGTTTTTCTTCCTTTCAACCTATGAGGTGAAAAAGTTGTTATCTCTGATTGTGTAAGCTATTCTGGCATTCCCTGCATGGAGCTTGAAGCAGTAGCTTCAGATGCTCCGGGCTGGGCAAATAATAACCCAAATCCTTTGAATTATAGAGTCATGTTAATAAATTATATTTAGCCTTCTGATATTATTATCAAGAGTCCTTTGTTAACGCACGGACCACAGCAATAGGGCTGCACCTTTGGGTTTCTGAGCCTAAACTGGCAATGTCAACATCTAACATCTGGGACAGAAGGCCTGGATTTGCTAAACAGAGTCATGGAATCGCTGAGTTTGGAAAAGATACCCCTTTGCATGGAGGCACAGAGCCTTCACATGAACACAACTCAATTTTCATCATATCTCGTGCAACAAAGCCCTGCTTGAATCCAGGCTTAGCAAGAGAAGATGGTAACTAATGCCAAATGCTCCTAAAACATCTCAACATCACTAGTCAGTCTCTGGGAGGAAATAGAGAATCCACCTTTCTGAATCGATGGTTCCTGAAAACTGAGAAAAATACAGGAAAGAAAAAAGTGTCAATAATTCAGATTTGGCAGGCTCTTTAGAACAGCAGCAGTGCAATTAATGCCTATATTACACCCTGTGACTAATCCACTTATTTCAGAAAAAAAAGGGGAAAATTTGTTTGGATGAGTACCAGGTGATTCAGGGCAAAAGAAGTGCTCCAAATGCTATTCTAGGAAATGGAAACAGCTCTCACTCCAGTGACACAGCTGGGTCACTGAAGAGTTTCCTCAGCCAGGGGAGGTTTCATTAAAATAGGCTTCTTGTGTCATGAGTCTGAGAGAGAAGATCTCCTAATATTCACAAGCTGCTGTGTGAATTTTAGTGTCTCCTTAGTTTCTGCCATCTATATAAAAACTGCCAAAAAAATTAAAAATACAATAGGGAGATTCTAGTGCAATCCTGTTAAAAAATCTTGGTTGTGACTTGGTGAGTCTGATGGAGTTAATTAAGAAAATAAAATTATCAGCTGAGTGAAATGATCTCCGGAGTGTATTCCTTTAGTTATATAATTGGAATTTGGTGCAAGCAGTGGGGTTTGGGCATTAAAGGACCCCTAAGCCAGAGCTGGGAGCAGAAGGTTGTGCTCAGATGCTGAGTTCAGCCTGATGTCAATGGGTATCTGTGGGATTCCATGGGAAAGCATGGGGAGAAAGTAATGAAAACAAGAAAAGTGGTGATTCTTACCCATACCCTGCAAACCCTAATTAGCTTTCTGAAATCTCAATCTACATTTTGGAGGATTTCTACATTTCTGCATAATCTACATGAGGATTTGTTATTAACAACTGGAAAATGAATCTACTTGCTGGCTATGAGATGCAGAAACAAAACCATGTTTATTTATAGCCAATTATAAATATTTTNATTGTGCCCCCCAGCCTCCTCGCTGACACAGCAGCACGAGGAGCTGACAAATCCTTGGCTGAGTGTGAGAGTTGCTCAGAACCATCAGTGTGTTCTCAACATTATTCTCCTCCTAAACCTGAACAGGGCACTGTACCAGCTGCTGGGAAGAAAATGAATTGCCCCAGCCAGAACCAGTGCAGGGTGTAATTCAGTCATTTAGTTGACACTTCTAAGGGATTTTCTCATGGTGCTGCAAACAAAATATTTTTTGTTAGTGCTGAGATGAGCAGTTGAGTGCTTACTGATGAGTGAACAAGCACAAGCTACATGGTTGAGTCGTGACAGACACACCAGGAGGAAATTAAATAACCCAATACCAAAGTCAGACAGTTATTCAAAGGAAAAAGCTGCCAAGTGNTGTGGTGGGTTCCTGGGAAGGAGGACTACAGAGCTGCACGATCTTCTTCATACTCCAAAATTACAAGAGAAGGATAAACAGGACAGGAAATCCAGCACACAAACAAGCAAACAAGGACTTGTTTCTGAGCTTTGCTTCAACCCCAGTTCTGGCCAAATAGGTGGCTTCGTAGCACTGGGAACAGCATGAAGTCAGGAACCCACAGACCCCATGCAATTATTTACTAAAAAACATATATGTATTTTAAATCAAATTGCTCTTGGTCCCTTCTCTTCCAATTAAAGAAACCTTTCTAGGATGTGCAGTTTTGTCAGAGTCTGAGCACTTTCAGCTGTTTGTTCATTCCCTGTTCCCAGTGGGATGGAGGAGAGAATTGGGGAAAAATAAAATAAAATAAAATAAAATAAAATAAAATAAAATAAAATAAAATAAAATAAAATAAAATAAAATAAAATAAAATAAATGTATTGTGCCCCCCAGCCTCCTCGCTGACACAGCAGCACGAGGAGCTGACAAATCCTTGGCTGAGTGTGAGAGTTGCTCAGAACCATCAGTGTGTTCTCAACATTATTCTCCTCCTAAACCTGAACAGGGCACTGTACCAGCTGCTGGGAAGAAAATGAATTGCCCCAGCCAGAACCAGTGCAGGGTGTAATTCAGTCATTTAGTTGACACTTCTAAGGGATTTTCTCATGGTGCTGCAAACAAAATATTTTTTGTTAGTGCTGAGATGAGCAGTTGAGTGCTTACTGATGAGTGAACAAGCACAAGCTACATGGTTGAGTCGTGACAGACACACCAGGAGGAAATTAAATAACCCAATACCAAAGTCAGACAGTTATTCAAAGGAAAAAGCTGCCAAGTGATGGTTGGTGTGGCTTGTCTGAGGGCAGAGGAGGTGGCAAAAAGAAGCAGTCCCCAGAAAGCTAATTTAAAAAGAGCAGAGGAAGTGTCCTTCACATGCTCCTGGTTCTTGACATCCTTGTGTTTGCAGGCACCAGCCTTCACTGTGAGATTGGCATAACTCTGATCCCCTACAAACCAAACAAAAAACCAAAACAAAAGGCCAAATAAACAATTTTAGCTTACATTTTGGCTTTAATTCTTTGTATTTTTTAACTAGGACATGAAAGGCAAGAAATCCCAGGTCTTGCTTTTCATGTTCTCATGCACCAGTGATAAATGTTTATGTGGCATCTGGCTGTTTGCATTTCCAGCATATTTCAGTCTGATTTATAAATGTGCACAAGACATTCTGAAAGGCTGGGTAAGTCCTGAGAAGCCAAACTCCTCACAACCACAAAGCATACAACCATGGAGGGAAAAAAAATTAGTTTTTTGATCAGCAACCAAAAGTAATAAAAATTGAACAAAACCTCTTCCTTCTGGAAAGCAGATATGAAATGTCTTTCACCTCTTGACTGACATTTGGGTGAGAGCTGAAAAGTCTCCTGGCTGAGATTGAATCTCTTGGATGACATTTGTGATTTTGCCTGGTTTAGGATGTATGCTAATGGAAGGTTGCAAATTGATATAACACACCTTTAGAATAGATTGTGTGTTTCAGCATTAAAGATTGTAAACAAAATGTCTTTAACAGCTCAGGATATTTTTAATTTTTATTTATTCAATCTAGAGAAGTTAAAACTTAATGGAAAAGATATTAATCAATGCTCAAAATAATTAGAATATTGTATAGCCACAAATGCAGTTGCTGTGATAAGATCAATTTTTACATTTCCTTTCCAGAGATGATCCATTCTCACCAAATTAAATCTTTCTTCCTTTCAATAAACCTTGAAATATTTCTTGATGCCTCACTCACATTTTCACTCCAGCTCAAAAAATTTTGAGGCATTAGATAAATGGTTTTTAGAGTGATGTGAGAGCAGAATTAAAGAGGAGAAAAATGATAAAATAATTGTGCCAAACAACTTGTGGCATTAAAGTTGAAATAGTTTCTTAATCCTTTAAGGTGTTAGGATTACAAAGCTGTTCTAAGGCATGGTAGCAGAATTTATTGTAGATAAAGATATCACAGCTCCCCACAAATGGCAGATATGAAGCATTTTGGTGGCTTATAATATGTAAGGTTTGCCCTGCATTCATCCAGTGAGTGATGCTGACCTTTGCTCTGACTTTATCCCATGTGAAAGCAGCTTCTTCAGTGCCAGTCTTGCAGGAAAACCATCAAGAACAGAAACAACATCTGCCAGGAGGGTGACAGCACCAACCAGCGGTGTCAGGGAATTGTCAGCAGCAGGGGGAAGATATTTAAACATTTATATTAAGATAAATTTTATATTAAGATATTTAGAAGTTCTCTGTGTAGTGTTTCAGAAGCAGGGGCTCAGACCATCACTTGGAATTTTTAATCAAACAGACCACACTCTTCAACACAATAAAACACTTGTATTTTAAGCACAGAGACATTAATTTAAGAGACAAAATAGATTTATTGCTTTGTAAACGTTCCTTCCTTTGATTGTAAATTACACTGCTCACAGAACAGATTAATTTTAGCTCAGAAATCTCTGCATTTTATAAATAAGCACAGACCCATCATTGTTTCAATGAGAAATATAGCACTAAAAGCAATACTCAAATAATTAGAATAATGTATAGCCAAAATTCTGGTTGCTAGAAGAGCCCAGCCCTGTGAGTGAAAATTATTGGGGTTTGATCTCAGCATATTGAAGATCAAGGCACAAAGAGCTCCAGTGTTAAAGGGATGGCTCCCAGATCAAAGTCAGAAATAAGCAAACTCACAGATTCATTGCTTTCAACTATTTGGACAAGCTTCATATTAGCAGGGATGACAACTCAGCTAAGTAAACTTCATTAGCAGAAAATAACTGAGGGAATGAAATATTTCTCAAGAAGGCTGGGAATTTGCTCCCAGCTGGCTGTCATGGAATCATGGGATCATTTAGGTTAGAAAAGACCTTTAAGGTTATTGAGTCCTGCCATTAAACTAGCACAGATGAGTCCACCAATAAACCATATCCCCAAGTGCCATCAAATGCACAATCAGACTGCAGCTAATTAGCACAATTCAAGGAGTTATAGCACTAAAATGGATTACTGGCAATTCTCCTTTGGGACAGCCAGAGAATTTACACTTTTAAAAAACGCAGGTGAAAGCAGAAGCTTGCAAGGTGCTGATCTTTTCCTTTTTATGGCAAAGTTGGCAAAAGCAGATTTCAGTGACAGGCGACAGAGCTGTGGCTTTTCTTGAAGCCTGTTGGCCATCCTAGAGCAAATGTGAGAGAAATTTATTCTGCTTTCCTGGTGATCCCGCTCGGAGCATCCCCTTCTCGGAGCTGGAGGGGTCCAACCACCACATCCACCTCTTCCTCAGCAGAGCTGGTGTCTCTCTTGGCCCTGGAGCTGCAGCCCCGGTAGCAGCGGGAGGAGTAGTCCCCGAGCCTGCAGACCAGCATCTGGCACTTCAGGTACACCGACGGGTGACGGCTCATGAACTCAAAGGCGTTAAACTTGAACCGAGCAAAGTGGCTGGAAGGGGAGTAGAACGTGGCATAGGAAGAATCTCTGGGACACCTAGAAGGGAGCAGAAAAAGGGAATTGGTCTTCACGGATGCACACATGCACATTCCTGCAAAATTTTAATTCAAATTATTCATTTGTTATTATGAATTCCTGCAAAATTCAGATTAAAACTGAATTATGTCATAGTCGGGCACGAGGAAAGCAGTGGGATAAAAATGTAACTTTCATAGCATAGTATGGAATTGAAAAACACAGACTTTTTAAAGTACTATGAAGCAGTTGGAGTATTGGCAACTCTTCTTTTTCCAAGAGAAGGACACTTTAAGTGGTGAAGAGGGAACAACAGACTGTTAGTAATGTCAGTGTTATGCAAGGCATAAAAATTTAGTCTAATGCTTGACCTGCTTTTACTAAAATATTTAACTCCTAGGATGACAATTCCAACTGCCAGTTTTCACTGTCTCATCTACTTTTCTCTCACTACTTTGAACTTTGTTCACAGGACAAAGATGGAGTAAGTGAAACGAAACTATACCAAGGTCTAAATACAATTTCTTATTTTCAGGCTCATGCTGTAAAAATAAAAAAAAACCCCAAAGACCACTTTTCACAGTCTGTTGATAGTGAGTTCTAACCCCATTTAAAATAAATGTGGGTGACAGGTGTGCTTCTAACAACTTGCAGAAACCTCTTACCTATTCTTGACTAGGTAATAGGTCAGGGTGTTAAAATCCTGAGGGTCGGGTGACGCCACACACGTGTCCACAACCACCTTCAGGTTTGGGTCTGAGCTGCGGAGACAAGCCTGCAGGTACAGGTTCTGGTTGAGGTCGATGTAGTAGGGAGAGCGGCGCACTTGCCGCAGGAACGCTGGGGAGTCGTAGAAGGTGATGTTCATGTCGTATCTTCCAAACTGGTGCTCCTCCACGTCCACCGTGTCCTCAGCAGCGTACATCACCTGCTGCCAGCTCTTCCTCAGCATTCTGCAGCTGACGTGCAGGTTGATGTTCTTTTTCCTCTTGATCACGTAGCTGGAAGACGTGACCCTAATGGTGTTGGAGTAGTTGATGGTGTCGTTGTTCTCCTGTTTAACGATGCAATTTGGAATTGGGAATCGCGCTTTTGTCGCGTTCCATCTAAGTTTTGCCAAGCTTAGAAATGCAACTGGGTGCCCAAAACCAGGGAGTGTACCTCTTGTACTGTGCCACAGCCGTTGTAGGGAATGTTGAATACAACCTCCCGTGACGTGACCGTTGGTCTGCAGTGATTGTCTCTCAGGGTGACCCTCTGTGCTGAGTAGCCCTGAGACTGGAGGTAGTTTCTGCTGACCACTATGTGCATGTAGTCTGGCAAGCACTGAATGGCTGGTGGAAGATGAAGGTACAATATATTTGTGACTTTAGGAATTTGGTAATGATTAGAGGCAGTTTTCTCCTGAATTTAGGAGTCAGGCAGTTCCCACCCCAACCCACTGTATTTCACGCACATCATTCAATTTCCACAACTATCTTTAAATTTACACAGATATTTATTTTGCAAACAAAAGCAATAAATAGGTTTGTCTGTTGAGAAACACTGGCCAGGAACTTACTGGTGTTGTGACCTGCTGGAATGGAGGAGTAGTGAGCCTGAAACCCTCTGAAAGAGTATCTGGAATCGCTGTGGAAGCGAACACTCATCATGTTTGAAGAGGACACGTATGTGGGAAAGGAACCAGAACAGAATCTCCCAAGAAGAGGGGAAGAGTGGAGAGGTCCATCATAGACTTCAATGTAGTCATACTGGCATGTCCCGCTTTGCATCCTGGTAGAAAAACATCAGCACCTTGTCAAATCCATTTCAGAAACCCTGATTTCACTGCCTCACATGTGATTAAGTCTTTCAGCATTTAAAGTTTTCTCAGCACAAATTTAATTTGGATTTTATGCAGCTTTAGCAGAAAATGGTGAGCAAAAAATGCAACATCAATCCAGATTTAGATCTGGTCTTCCAGCTGTGGGTGTTATTGGAAGTATCTTTAAAATTGGGAAGGTTGCCTGTTTCAGACAAGATTTCAAACTTCTCAAGTAGGTTTTGGCTTTGATATCTGCCCAGGGAATCAATGTTTTACTTACACAATGTCTCTAAATGTGAGTGTTACACGGAAATTGTTCTCTACTTGTATTTCCCACACGCAGTCAGCATCGTTTGGATAACTTCCAGGATAGTTGGGACTCTCCAACACCCCAGAGGGATCTGAGACTGAGCCACCACAAAAATAAGGTGCTGCAGAAAGAAATGGGAAAGAATTTACTTACAATAACTTCTGCAAAAGTATACTTGAGCTGTATGTGCCTCACGCACAGCTATTGAAAAGCAGGTCCCCTGCTGAGTGCAGGTGATAGTCTATAGGAGCTGAATCAAAACTAATATTTGTTTTTGCTTTAGGTTTGCTTTCATGTGGGATTTGGAATTCCCTCAGTGGTGGATTTCCATCCCTGATGTCAGACTACCCTCTTCAGGCTGGGCTGGTAACACTGGAATGCTTTCTGCCTCTTTTTAGAATTCAGGTCAACTCTGGGAGATTTCATGACAGTTGAAATGGAAGCACCTTCCTCAACAGTCAGGCTCTCATCAGTTACTCTGCTGCTTCTCTTTATTCCTCTAAGTTTTTTGGAGGGTAAATAAGTTGCAAGTTTTCTAGAAAACTGCAATTTTCTGGTCTCCGACTGAAATAAGCATTTCAGGCTGCTAGGAAAAGTTCTAAGTACAAACACAGCTGCAAAAAGCTTTAGTGTTTCTGCCAGCATGAATGACATAATTCTGGTCACAGGTAATCCTAAAAGTGTCTTTGTAGGAAGGTGAGCACAAGCTCTGAACACAAATCCTACAAGATATGACAATTAAAGATGAAAATCCATTTTATATTCTGCTTGAAAAAGATCACTCACACTTGCAGCGATATTGTCTTAGAGACAAAAGACAAATTTACAGAAATGTGCAACAGGGAGGCAGACAGACAATAAATTAGCAAGGTGAGAAGAGCCACAGCAGAGCATTACCTGGTGGAGGTGTTGAGGTGGACACTGGAGCTGTTGGTGTGAAGTAAGAAGAGACACCCGTGAGAAGCGCAGTTCATGAGAAAGGAACTGGGGCCTGGACATGGCCTTGCCATGAGGCACAGAGTGCTAAAATGGGGATCACGGGGAGGCAGGGAAGGAAAACAGGACACGAGGCACAGAGGGCCATGAGCTCCATAGGAGACACAATTGCCTCCACTGCAAATGACCATATTCTCATTTCTTCCGATCATATCCCAAAACCCCGAGTGTAACTAGGAAACAGCTCTGGCACTACCCATGCAGGAATTGAAGGGGTGAAGGCAGATTGATCCGTGGGCATGATGCTCCTGGATGAAGTGAGAGGCAATCCCACTGCAAAGGGTTTCATTACACCAGCAATGACTGCAGAATTCCTGGACTCAGAGCACAGCTGCCCCATTTGCCAGCTCTTCCCCATGCTCTCTTTGCATCCTCGCTTTAGTTTGTAGTGGCCTAACTGGAGAGGCCCAGGGCTGGGAGAGTCCCTGCAGTGCAATCAGCTCGAGCAAGGGAGATCAGGAACAGGGGGAGAGCAGTGAGTGAGAGTGGACAGGGTTACCTGGTGTGCTGCTCTTTGCTGTGGTAGCTGTTGTGGTGGTTGGCAGTGTTGGGGTGGACGCCGTGGTTGTGGCAGGGGCTGCTGCTGTGGTGGTTGTTTCCAGAGGGGTGAATGTCACTGTTAAGAAGGTGATGAGTTCAATGGCAGTGGCCATAAAAAGCAGAGGTGAAGGCTTAATGCCAGGAGAGAGGATGGAACTCTTTCCTTCCTTTCCCCCATCCTGGCACCAGCCTGACTTGTCCCCAGTCCTGCCCCATCCCACATAAAGAACAATCCCTCAGTCCAGAGCTTTGGCCCATCAGTGAATGCTGACAGCAGGTATGGTGGAGACGCTGCTGTTCATTCTCTGTGCAAGAATGGGGATTTTGCATGACANTCCAGGGGCCTGCTGGGGGCTATGGGATCTGCCTGGTGACAGAGGTGCTCAAGAGCCTGTGTCATGTGCAGAAAAGTCCTTTGCTACTCTTGCATGTGACCCATTCACTGAGGGTGACACTCATGTACCCTGGAGATGTCAGGAGAATAGGGGACCAGCAGCCTTGCACTGACCAGGATCAGCCCTGTTGGACTCCCCTCTTCTCTTATTGTGCCAAACTGGGGCTGGCTTTAAAAGCAGGCCTAAGCTGGGTGAGCTGGACTTACCTGTTGTGTGTGGCCATTGAGCAGGAGGAGTTGGCTGGTTGGCTGCAACAAAGAACAAGGAGTGAACAAATGGGTAGCAAATGCAGCAGGATGGTAACAATGGATTGACATGGATGTGGACATGGACATGGACATGGACATGGACATGGATGTGGACATTGACATGGGCATGAAAATCCAGGCTGTAAGACTAAAAGGAGACGAGAGCATGGAGTTCTGTCCAGCCTTTCTACCATCCAGACACCAGTCTGATGTGCTCCCGGTCCTGCTCCATCTTTCCCACTCTACAATCTCTCAATCTGTTTTTTGCCACCTCGTCACTCAGCCCCAGCTCTGCCAAGAGAAGTCAGCATGCCTGCTGTCAGTGGAGGAAGCCAAAAACCCTTCTGATGGATTCTGCTGGCCACCCACCTGCACAGATGACACTGGCATCCTCCTCATGCCTGCAGTTGTGCACGCCCCAGCCGTTGTGGCGGCACATCTGCAGGGAGGGCTCGTCCCCGCGGCACTGCACGTCGTCCAGGAAGATGCGGCCAGAGCCCCGGCCAAAGCGAGCATTCCATGGGGCGTCCATGGGCTGGCCACAACCCAGCTGGCGGCACACCACCTGGGCATCCCGCAGGTCCCACTGGTCGTCACACACCGTCCCCCAGGTGCTGCCGTCGTACAGCTCCACGCGGCCCTCGCAGCCGTTCCTGCCGCCCGACAGCCGCACGCTGGCCCCTGGCACATGGCACAAATTGGTTTGAGTCCCTCCAACCCAGCATCCACAGTTCCCACTACCTCCCCTACTGTTTTGAAAATGTTGTCTCTGTGACTGTGATCTGGGGTGTTGCAGAACTTAGGGGATCAGGGGAGGGCAGTGACTGATCAAAGATCACTGGAATAGAGATGGCAGATGTGGCCTCCTCTGGCCCTTGCTGCTGGTGTTCTGATTGAACTAGCTGGGGACAGACATGCTCAAGACCCTGGCTCATATGCTAAAAAGCCCTTTGCTAGCCTTGCATGTGGCCCCTGCACTGGGGGGAACACTTATGCACCCTTGAGATGTCATGGGCACAGGGCACCAGCAGCCTTGCATGGACCAGGATCAGCCCTGTTGGACTCCATTGTTCTCTTCTTGTGCCAGGCTGGGGCCTTGCTTTAAAACGGGGCATAAGCAGTCTGAGCTGGACTTACCACTTGGGAGTGGACCCTGAGCAGGAGGTGTTGGCTGTACCACTGCAAAGAAGAAGAGGGAGTGAACAAAAGTGTAGTGAATGCATCAGGCTTGTAGCAAGGTGTTGACATGGATGGGGACATGGCCATGAAGATGGAGATGAAAAGCCAGGCTGGAGGGCTAAACGGGGAAGACGGTGTAGAGCTCTGTCCCACATTTCCTTCCATCCAGACACAAGCCCTCTGTATCTCCAGTCCTGCCCTAAGTGCTGGACTCTGCCATCCATCCATCTGCTCATTGCCAACTCGCTGCTCTGCCCCAGCTGTACTGAGGGAGATCAGCTGGCCACCCACCTGCACAGATGACACTGGCATCCTCCTCATGCCTGCAGTTGTGCACACCCCAGCCGTTGTGGCGGCACATCTGCAGGGAGGGCTCGTCCCCGCGGCACTGCACGTCGTCCAGGAAGATGCGGCCAGAGCCCCGGCCAAAGCGAGCCTTCCGTGGGGCATCCACGGGCTGGCCACAGCCCAGCTGGCGGCACACCACCTGGGCATCCCGCAGGTCCCACTGGTCGTCACACACCGTCCCCCAGGTGCTGCCGTCGTACAGCTCCACGCGGCCCTCGCAGCCGTTCCTGCCGCCCGACAGCCGCACGCTGGCACCTGGCACGCGGAACAAGGACAAGGACAAGCTCACACCAGCCCAGCACTCTGCTGTGTCCACATGGGCCACTGCCACAGGGAGCCTGCAGGGCTGCTGCAAGGTCAGGCATGGGGCTGGGGGCTGGAATTACCTGTGGAATATGGTCTGGATGTGGTGGGTGCTGGAGCTGTGGATGCAACGAAGAATTTAGTGTTAATGACAAAGGTTCCAAATAGAGTCAGCACTTGTCATGCAGATGAGAGTAGCCCATTTTCTAGGAGCCCCTGTCCTGTGATTCCTACAGCATCCTGCAGAGCTCTTTCACTCTTTCTCAAATGACTGTCTTAACTTTGCTGTTTCACACAAGACCTTCATGCACACAGAGACCTCTCTTGAATTTCAAAATATTTAAGGCAGCATCTTTCTTTCCTCCAGCCACATCCCCAGTGCCAGAGATGTCTGGGAAATATTTCCGGTACTACCCATGCAGGACACAAGGCAGTTAAGGCAGAACGAACTTGTTGCTCCTATTTGAAGTGAGAGGCAATCCCACTGCAAAGGGTTTCATTAAACCAGCAATGACTGCAGAATTCCTGGACTCAGAGCACAGCTGCCCCATTTGCCAGCTCTTCTCCATGCTCTCTTTGCATCCTCGCTTTAGTTTGTGGTGGCCTAACTGGAGAGGCCCAGGGCTGGGAGAGTCCCTGCAGTGCAATCAGCTCGAGCAAGGGAGATCAGGAACAGGGGGAGAGCAGTGAGTGAGAGTGGACAGGGTTACCTGGTGTGCTGCTCTTTGCTGTGGTAGCTGTTGTGGTGGTTGGCAGTGTTGGGGTGGACGCCGTGGTTGTGGCAGGGGCTGCTGCTGTGGTGGTTGTTTCCAGAGGGGTGAATGTCACTGTTAAGAAGGTGATGAGTTCAATGGCAGTGGCCATAAAAAGCAGAGGTGAAGGCTTAATGCCAGGAGAGAGGATGGAACTCTTTCCTTCCTTTCCCCCATCCTGGCACCAGCCTGACATGTCCCCAGTCCTGCCCCATCCCACATAAAGAACAATCCCTCAGTCCAGAGCTTTGGCCCATCAGTGAATGCTGACAGCAGGTATGGTGGAGACGCTGCTGTTCATTCTCTGTGCAAGAATGGGGATTTTGCATGACACAGGCTTCATCCCCAGGCAGCAAAAGACTGCAGCCTCTCCTCTGCCCTGGCCCAACCAGGGGAACTCAGCTCAGCTCTTCCTAGAGAACAGACCTAGAACCCACTCAGACTGATATGCCAAAGGCCCCATGGTGTTCCCTGTTGGCCACCCACCTGCACAGATGACACTGGCATCCTCCTCGTGCCTGCAGTTGTGCACACCCCAGCCGTTGTGGCGGCACATCTGCAGGGAGGGCTCGTCCCCGCGGCACTGCACGTCGTCCAGGAAGATGTGGCCAGAGCCCCGGCCAAAGCGAGCATTCCATGGGGCGTCCATGGGCTGGCCACAACCCAGCTGGTGGCACACCACCTGGGCATCCCGCAGGTCCCACTGGTCGTCACACACCGTCCCCCAGGTGCTGCCGTCGTACAGCTCCACGCGGCCCTCGCAGCCGTTCCTGCCGCCCGACAGCCGCACGCTGGCCCCTGGCACGCGGAACATGGCAGGGGTTGGGGTCACTCCATGTCAGCATCCACAGCCCCCACCATCTCCTCTACTCTTTTGGAGATTTGGTCACAACGACCATGATCTGTGGTGGTGCAGAGCCCAAGGATTTGGAGAGGACAGTGGCTGAGGGAAGACCCTGGGTATGGAGATGGCACATGTGCCCTGTCCAGGGGCCTGCTGGGGGCTATGGGATCTGCCTGGTGACAGAGGTGCTCAAGAGCCTGTGTCATGTGCAGAAAAGTCCTTTGCTACTCTTGCATGTGACCCATTCACTGAGGGTGACACTCATGTACCCTGGAGATGTCAGGAGAATAGGGGACCAGCAGCCTTGCACTGACCAGGATCAGCCCTGTTGGACTCCCCTCTTCTCTTATTGTGCCAAACTGGGGCTGGCTTTAAAAGCAGGCCTAAGCTGGGTGAGCTGGACTTACCTGTTGTGTGTGGCCATTGAGCAGGAGGAGTTGGCTGGTTGGCTGCAACAAAGAACAAGGAGTGAACAAATGGGTAGCAAATGCAGCAGGATGGTAACAATGGATTGACATGGATGTGGACATGGACATGGACATGGACATGGACATGGATGTGGACATTGACATGGGCATGAAAATCCAGGCTGTAAGACTAAAAGGAGACGAGAGCATGGAGTTCTGTCCAGCCTTTCTACCATCCAGACACCAGTCTGATGTGCTCCCGGTCCTGCTCCATCTTTCCCACTCTACAATCTCTCAATCTGTTTTTTGCCACCTCGTCACTCAGCCCCAGCTCTGCCAAGAGAAGTCAGCATGCCTGCTGTCAGTGGAGGAGCCCAAAAACCCTTCTGATGGATTCTGCTGGCCTCCCACCTGCACAGATGACACTGGCATCCTCCTCATGCCTGCAGTTGTGCACACCCCAGCCGCTGTGGCGGCACATCTGCCGGGAGGGCTCGTCCCCGCGGCACTGCACGTCGTCCAGGAAGATGCGGCCAGAGCCCCGGCCAAAGCGAGCATTCCGTGGGGCATCCACGGGCTGGCCACAGCCCAGCTGGCGGCACACCACCTGGGCATCCCGCAGGTCCCACTGGTCGTCACACACCGTCCCCCAGGTGCTGCCGTCGTACAGCTCCACGCGGCCCTCGCAGCCGTTCCTGCCGCCCGACAGCCGCACGCTGGCCCCTGGCACACGGAACAAGGACAAGGACAAGCTCACACCAGCCCAGCACTCTGCTGTGTCCACATGGGCCACTGCCACAGGGAGCCTGCAGGGCTGCTGCAAGGTCAGGCATGGGGCTGGGGGCTGGAATTACCTGTGGAATATGGTCTGGATGTGGTGGGTGCTGGAGCTGTGGATGCAACGAAGAATTTAGTGTTAATGACAAACGTTCCAAATAGAGTCAGCACTTGTCATGCAGATGAGAGTAGCCCATTTTCTAGGAGCCCCTGTCCTGTGATTCCTACAGCATCCTGCAGAGCTCTTTCACTCTTTCTCAAATGACTGTCTTAACTTTGCTGTTTCACACAAGACCTTCATGCACACAGAGACCTCTCTTGAATTTCAAAATATTTAAGGCAGCATCTTTCTTTCCTCCAGCCACATCCCCAGTGCCAGAGATGTCTGGGAAATATTTCCGGTACTACCCATGCAGGACACAAGGCAGTTAAGGCAGAACGAACTTGTTGCTCCAATTTGAAGTGAGAGGCAATCCCACTGCAAAGGGTTTCATTAAACCAGCAATGACTGCAGAATTCCTGGACTCAGAGCACAGCTGCCCCATTTGCCAGCTCTTCTCCATGCTCTCTTTGCATCCTCGCTTTAGTTTGTAGTGGCCTAACTGGAGAGGCCCAGGGCTGGGAGAGTCCCTGCAGTGCAATCAGCTCGAGCAAGGGAGATCAGGAACAGGGGGAGAGCAGTGAGTGAGAGTGGACAGGGTTACCTGGTGTGCTGCTCTTTGCTGTGGTAGCTGTTGTGGTGGTTGGCAGTGTTGGGGTGGACGCCGTGGTTGTGGCAGGGGCTGCTGCTGTGGTGGTTGTTTCCAGAGGGGTGAATGTCACTGTTAAGAAGGAGATGAGTTCAATGGCAGTGGCCAT
Source organism: Leptocoma aspasia (assembly GCA_013399835.1). NCBI lineage: Eukaryota > Metazoa > Chordata > Aves > Passeriformes > Nectariniidae > Leptocoma > Leptocoma aspasia. Next base: position 19,752 of record VXAX01000385.1, read on the forward strand.
AAAAAGCAGAGGTGAAGGCTTAATGCCAGGAGAGAGGATGGAACTCTTTCCTTCCTTTCCCCCATCCTGGCACCAGCCTGACTTGTCCCCAGTCCTGCCCCATCCCACATAAAGAACAATCCCTCAGTCCAGAGCTTTGGCCCATCAGTGAATGCTGACAGCAGGTATGGTGGAGACGCTGCTGTTCATTCTCTGTGCAAGAATGGGGATTTTGCATGACACAGGCTTCATCCCCAGGCAGCAGAAGACTGCAGCCTCACCTCTGCCCTGGCCCGACCCAAAACCCTGTTAGAATGATTTGCCCAAGAGCCGGTGTTCCCTGCTGGCCACCCACCTGCACAGATGACACTGGCATCCTCCATGTGCCCGCAGTTGTGCACACCCCAGCCGTTGTGCTGGCACATCTGCAGGGAGGGCTCGTTCCCGCGGCACTGCACGTCGTCCAGGAAGATGCGGCCAGAGCCCCGGCCAAAGCGAGCATTCCGTGGGGCATCCACGGGCTGGCCACAACCCAGCTGGTGGCACACCACCTGGGCATCCCGCAGGTCCCACTGGTCGTCACACACCGTCCCCCAGGTGCTGCCGTCGTACAGCTCCACGCGGCCCTCGCAGCCGTTCCTGCCGCCCGACAGCCGCACGCTGGCCCCTGGCACACAGAACATGCCACAAGGGCAGGTTTCCACCAACTCTGCTTCCGTAGCCCTGAACTTCCCAACTGCTTTGCAGATTTTGCCAGAGTGACCATGAGCTGGAGTAGTGCAGACCCAAAAGGGCTTGGGGGAGGATTGCAACTCTGGATAGAATCCAGTCAGAGAGACAAGAGTCTAGCCCTATCCAGGGACTTGTTGGTGTCCTGTTTGAGCTACCTGGGTTCAGAAGTCATTGATTCACTGAGGCATGCCCAGAAAAACCTTTTGCAACCCTTGGGAGCGAACCAACCGCGATGGGGACCATTCAAGCACCCTGGAATTTTCAAGGGCCAAGGGGATCAGCAGCCTTGCACTGAGCAGGATCAGCGCTGTTGGACTCCCCTTTTCTAAACTTGTGCCAGTTTGGGTCTCACTTTAAAACTGGTCATAAGCTGGGTGAGCAGGACCTACCTGTTGTGAGTGGCCATTGAGTAGGAATGGTTGGATTGGCGGCTGCAAAGAAGAAGAGGGAGTGAACAAAAGTGTAGTGGGGCTTGTGGCAGTGTATGGACTTGGATGTGGACTTGGTCATGGACATGGAGATGAAAATTCAGGCTGGAGGACTAAAGGGGGAAGAGAGCTTGGGTCCTGCCTTTCTTGCCATTCCGATACTAGCTGGACCTGTCCCCAGTCCTGCCCCATTCTCCTCAAAGAACAATCCCACCCTGCTGCTCTTTGCCCCCTTACTTAGCCTGTAAAGCAGGAAGTATGGAAAACCCAGTGTGCCCTCTCTGTGTAAAAATGTCTCTTTTGCATCGCACAGGCTTCAGCCCCTGGTGACAGAAGACCCCAGCCTTGCCTCTGCCCTGGCCTTACCAGAGGAGCTCAGCTTGGCTGTTCCCAGAGAACAGACCTGGAACCCACTCAGACTGATTTGCCAAAGAGCCTGTGTTCCCTGCTGGCCACCCACCTGCACAGATGACACTGGCATCCTCCTCGTGCCCGCAGTTGTGCACACCCCAGCCGTTGTGGCGGCACATCTGCAGGGAGGGCTCGTCCCCGCGGCACTGCACGTCGTCCAGGAAGATGCGGCCAGAGCCCCGGCCAAAGCGAGCATCCTGTGGGGCGTCCACGGGCTGGCCACAGCCCAGCTGGCGGCACACCACCTGGGCATCCTGCAGGTCCCACTGGTCGTCACACACCGTCCCCCAGGTGCTGCCGTCGTACAGCTCCACGCGGCCCTCGCAGCCGTTCCTGCCGCCCGACAGCCGCACGCTGGCCCCTAGCACACAGAACATGGCACAAGGACAGGTTTCTAACACCCCAGCATCCACAGCCCCCACCTCTCCAAATGTTTTGGAGATTATGCCACAGTGACTTTGATTTGAGGTGATACAAACCTAAAGAGATCAAGGGAGGGGAGTGAGAGAGCAAAGACCCCAGGTGCATGGAAGGGTGATGCAGAATTAGCAAAGATCTGCTGGGGAATCCCATGAGAACAGCCTGGAGGCTCCTGGGAGGTGCGGGGGGCATGGGGGCATTTGCCAAAAAGCCATTTTTTGCACACTATGATCATGCAACATCCCCTGAGGGGTACCACTCATACACCTAGCAGATGTTTGAGGCTATGGGCCCTGGCAGGGTATCCACAAGGGACTGGCCACCTCTGCTTGCTGGTTGAACCGCAACAGCCGTGACCCGGCATCAGGACAGATACCTGTGTCTTGGGCTGGCCTGGAAAGCACATGGGCTTGAGGGAAGGGAATGCCCCCCAGCCTCTTGGTACTTGCTGCCCCACAGCCAGAAGCCATGGAGTGTCTGGCAGACCAGGGCTTGGACTCAGCACCACTGCAGCTGCCAATCTGCTGGGGCTCAGATCCTCCCTGGCAGAAGCCCTCAAATGACAAGACCCTTTGTTGTGGGCAGAAGGGACCAGCAGCATTGCAGTAAGCAGGCTCAGCCCAGCAGATCCCCCCTCTTCTCCTCTTGTTCCAGGATGGGGCTCACTATAAAACTGGGAATATGCTGGGTGGGAAGGAATTACCTGTTGTGTACGGCCATTGAGCAGGGGGGCTTGGATTGGCAGCTGCAAGGGAAAAGAGGGAGTGAATGAAAGAGTACTAAAGGCAGAAAACTTGTGGCAGTGGATGGGCATGGACATGGACATGGACAAGGCTCAAGGAATAAATGGAAGAAAGGGCATGGAATCCTGCCACTGACCTACCCAGACACTAGCCTGACATGTCCCCAGTACAGCCCATGCCGTGATCCCACCAATCTACTCTTTGCAGCCGCATGGAGCACCTGCACCTGTGAGACTGGAGAGCCTGTTCTGCCCTGTCTGTGCAAAATGGGGATTTTGCATGACACGTGTTTCAGCACCAGGCAGCAGAAGACCCCAGGCTCTCCTCTTTGCCCTGGCCCTGCATGGCTGCTTCCCATGGAGGACACCAGAACCTGTCTGGTGTGAGCTGCTGGAGAGCTGATGGATTCTGCTGGCCACCCACCTGCACAGATGACACTGGCATCCTCCACGTGCTCGCAGTTGTGCACGCCCCAGCCGTTGTGCTGGCACATCTGCAGGGAGGGCTCGTCCCCGCGGCACTGCACGTCGTCCAGGAAGATGCGGCCGGAGCCCCGGCCAAAGTGTGCAGTGTCCAGTGCAGCCACGGGCTGGCCACAGCCCAGCTGGTGGCACACCACCTGGGCATCCCGCAGGTCCCACTGGTCGTCACACACCGTCCCCCAGGTGCTGCCGTCGTACAGCTCCACGCGGCCCTCGCAGCCGTTCCTGCCGCCCGACAGCCGCACGCTGGCCCCTGGCACACGGAACAAGGACAAGGACAAACTCACACCAGCCCAGCACTCTGCTGTGTCCACATGGGCCACTGCCACAGGGAGCCTGCAGGGCTGCTGCAAGGTCAGGCATGGGGCTGGGGGGCTGGAATTACCTGTGGAATATGGTCTGGATGTGGTGGGTGCTGGAGCTGTGGATGCAACGAAGAATTTGGTGTTAATGAGGTTCCAAACAGAGTCAGCACATGTCATGCAGATGAGAGTAGCCCATTTTCTAGGAGCCCCTGTCCTGTGATTCCTACAGCATCCTGCAGATCTTCTTCACTCATCTCAAATGACCACCTTGACTTGTTGTTTCACACACTGACCAGTGAGTGAGAGTGGAGACCTGGTGGGCTCCCTTCCTCACTTGCAATCCGTGCTGTAGTGGTCCTCTCTGCTGAGGTGGTTGTCTCTGCTGAGGTGGTTGTCTCTGCTATGAACCCTTACAATGACCACAGCATTTGGTATGACAATCAAGGCTGGACTGTTAATGCCAGTACAGAGGATGAAGCTCTGTCTAGTCATTTCCCATAGAAACACCAGCCCAAAATGCCCTACATCCTTCCCCAGCCTCCCAGCTCTGTGATGCCTCAGTCCTGCTCTTTGCCCCATCTCTCTGAAACTGTATTCCTGCAGGTCAGGAGAGTCTGCTGTGCTCTCTCTGTGCAAACAGGGCTTTTGCTTGGCACATGCTCAACTCACCAGGCAACAGAAAACACCAAGGTTGCTGCTTTGCCCCATACCTACCAAGAGAGGTCAGCATGGCTGCTTCCAAGGGAGGACACCAAAATCCACCAGTGGGAAATGTGCCAGGGGTTAAGGTCACTCAGTAAAAAGATCAGGAGCATTAAGGAGATCAATGAGTGAGAGATGACAGGGTTACCTGGTGTGCTCCCCTCTGCTCTCACAGCTATTTTTTCTGAGGTGATCAATGGTGAGGTCATTATCTCTGAGGATGTGGTCATCTCTGCTGAGGTTGTCATCTCTGGTGAGGTGATCATCTCTGCTGAGGTGGACGTCTCTGCTGAGGTAGACATCTCTGCTGAGGTAGAAATCACTGCTGAGGTGAACATCTCTGCTGAGGTGGACATCACTGCTGAGGTGGACATCTCTGCTGAGGTGGGCATCTCTGCTGAGGTGGACATCACTGCTGAGGTGGACACCGCTGTGCTGGTCGGATGTGGTGGGCTGGATGTTCCTGCTAAGGAGGTCATTAGTGCAATGGCAATGGACATGGGAATGGACATGAAAAGCAGAGCTGGACCATTAATGGGGGAAGAGAGCATAGAACTCTGTCCTGTCATTTTGGGAGTCTCCCTGCAGTGCAATCAGCTCTGGGAAGGAAGTCCAGGGGCACTAAAGAGAACAGTGACAGTGGACAGAGTTACCTGCTTTGCTCTCCTCCACTGTGGTGGTCACATCAGGCAGTGAGTACAGCAGTGGTAGGTCAGTGGATGACAGTGCCATCTCTGGTGAAGTGAACATCTCTCCTGGAGAGGACATTGGCAATGTGCTGGTTGTGACCTCTGGGGTTGTTATTGGCACTGTGGTGGCCACCTCCTCTAGGAAGGTCTCTGCTGTGGGGGCTGATGGCACCATGGTGGATGTCAGCAATGGGGATGATGCCTCCCCTGTGCTGGTTGTTGATTCAGTTGTGGTCATCTCCCCAAGGGATGTCATCTCCTCTATGAGGGCTGTTGATGCTGACATTGATGTCCCTCTTAGAGATGTCCTTAGTTCTGTGGGTGTTGTCCCTTCCATGGAGGTTGTCTCCAGTGCCAAGGCTGTTGTATCTGTTGGTGTTGGATCAGACTCTTCTGTGAAAAAAAAGAAGAAAAACACCCCACACATGAGCACTGTGCAATGGATATGCCTGTGTGGTAGCTACAAGCCCAGATCCTCAAGGATGAAATGAAATCAAGAACAATTACTCTGATGGCATAGTCCTTCTTATCTGGGGTCAATGGAGAGAATGGAGGTGGGTAACAGCCAATTAAAATTTTTTCTTGGAAGTGGTATTTCCAGATGGTAAACAGGGTAAGGTTCTGGTGGGGCATCTGCTTCCAGCCCCAGGGCACCACAGGCCCAGCACAGCCCAAGACTCTACAGGCTCCTGGCATGAAAGGGGGGAGCAGCAGGGCTTGGACCTGTCCCCATTGTGAATGCCCTTCTGCAGAGGATCAGGACATGCCCAGGAACAGCCTGGGCAGTGGTCTTGGGATGGTGCTTGATGCAAGGGCAGGATGGACCAGGCTGAATCATCTGTTGGAAACATCCAGCCCATAGAAGGCACTGGAGCTATGAATGCAAGCAAGAAATAAATGGCATTTAAAAAGGCTCTGAATACATCACACATAGATTAGTACAGGTATTGTATCAATTTTTATTCTTTTCTCCTAAGTGAAAAACCCTGGTGTAGTTAGCACTTCCTTCTAGCATGGATTCAGCTCTCCAGGCTCTTACTCTCTAAAGAAATGTGAAAAACTCTAATATAGATACAAAACACCTGAACAGTCTGTTGTCATCAGCCATGTCTCAGTTCATGATGATCAGTTGTTAATACATGAGAAAATAAGATACAAATAACCCACATTCTCCTAAAAATAATGGGAAAATAAAATGAACACAGCAAACTGAAAGAGTAGTCAAAATAGATGGACATTTGCAAAGGAAAAAGGCATTAATGGACCTAAATGAAGGAAGACTTGAAAAATATGGAAACAATCCAAAGTGAATTGTGAGCTATGAGAATCTGAGTTGTGATTGTGAAATTATTGCCCATAACAAATACATTAAGAGTTCACCTAACCCCATTCCTCCCTGATAAACTTTGCCTATCAGACATAGCTTTGCCTCTAATTTTGAATTGTTTCCTTATTGCTACTGCCGGGTGATTAGATGGAATAATTGTTCTGCATATCTGCAATATATATCTGATCCTTGGGGCTTTTAATTGCTTTGCATGGATGAGCAAGCGCAGTTTTTACATGACCATAATGAGAAAAACACGAGTCCATGCTGGTTCTGCAGGGGTGAAATGACAGGATTGGGGAAAAAAAAATGTGGGAGTACCTGAACAGACAACAGAAGCATCTTCATAGTGGCCACAGTTGTGGATCCTCCACCCGGTGTGATTGCAGCGCAGCAGGGACACCTCATTTCCGATGCACCTCACGTTGTCCAGCACGATGTCACCTGAGCCTTGCCCAAAGTAGGCACTGCTTAGAGCTGCAATGGCCTTGCCACAGCCCAGCTGCCTGCACACAACCTGGGCGTCCGCCAGGTCCCAGAAGTCGTCACAAACTGTCCCCGAGCGTCCTCGGTAGTAGATCTCAACACGACCTTCACATCGGTGCCTTCCGTTCACCAGCTGCACGTATGGGGCTTTGGGAGAGAGGGCATGAGCACAAAACAGTCAGGAAAATAGTCTGGAAGGGGTTGGAAGGAGTATCTATTCTGCCTTCTTCCCCTGCTGTCCCTAGAAGGTGTTGCCCAGCCCAGTATTGGGTGCCTGTGAGGACAGAGGTGATTTGTACCTTTTTTATTCCTCTCTTCCAGTCCTCAAAATCAGCCACGTACATTTTATGCAAGATCCCTACAGTAAAGTTAGGCAGCAGGCTAAGCACAAGCAATTTAAGCAAGAAAAGAAATTTTTGGGACAAGTTTAAGGACCTAGAGTCCACATGTCACCAAATCCTATAGCTTACAAGAGTAACTTTAGTGGAAGAATTCCACCAAATGTTCTATAGAATGGATGATGGTCTCAACAGGATTATCAAGATTTCAGTAGGAGTTCAGTGGCTTTATTTCTTATATACCAGCAAAATGTTATTACATTTTGAAATAAAGAAATAACCAATCATGTATACAGCTGATTACTGCATTCATTCGGGTAAAGCCCATCTGCTTTTCAGTTTTATATGTCTTGTTTAGACATTCTGGTGTGACCAGCACGAAAATCCTGATTTTAGAGATCCATTTTTGGTGAAGAAGTTTATTAAAGGCTTTACTACCAAGTGTAAGCAAGCAAATAAATGTTGTAACTTCGGATTTGCAGTATTTACACTCTGGAAATCAAAACATCCAGCTGCACTTGTTACATTTTACTTTGCTGCCAAGTACTTATTTACCTTGCTATTAAACACTAAATCATCCAAAGCAAAACAAATCTCAAAAGTTAACAGCTCCAGGATTTCTTCACTGCACCTAATTCTTTGCTATTGATCTAGAAGTACAGTCAAGATGGTGACCAAACCATCAATTTGCCCTGATTTGTATGACTTTCAAAGGGCAAAGCTATAAAAGTGCCCCTTGACTTATATCTGACTTGTTCCTTCAAATATCCACTTGAATTTTTGAACCACGCGCATTTTTGAACCCTGCTCACAGGGTTTTTGAGAGGTGAAACAGCAAACCTGGCAAAAAGTCAGAGTGGGATTAGGAAATTAAAGCCAACCTAAGCCAGTTTTATTTGCTTTCATTCAAGGCCTGTCATCACTGTGAGAGCATAACCATCAGCTGGGGGATGAAATTGGATAGGTTGAATCCTGCCTCACACTTCAAAGGTATCAAAAAGACAAAAGCCTGTGATTATACAAATACAGCAAATACTCTGCTCTGGGACACAGAGGCAGAGAACAGAGAGAAGAATTAGAGCAGCCAGGGTGAGATGAGTTGTCACCAGAAAAGCAGGAGACAGATGAAGAGAATTGATGAGGTGAATGGTGGCAATATAAATCATCATCACAAAGCTTAAATAACTCATTAGAAAAGTCATCAGCAGTTATTCTAAGATATACACAGAACTATTAACTCAAAGTCACCCAAACCACTCAGGAGATAGAAAGTGATCATGGAAGGAAAAATTCTACGACCATAAAAAAGTTGAACTAAAAGTATTTCATCTCTCATCATTTTTAGATGTCCATCATTTAACCACAGTGCCAGAGTGTGAAAACCTAACTTTATGTAATATTTTGTTAAATTGTACATAATACCAAGAAGAACCAAATAATACAAGCAATATTAAATATATGGCATATGTGTGCACACATATGCTCTGGAATAAAATACACATTGAAAATAAGTAATAAAAAGAAATCTTTCCATAATTTTTAGATCAGATTTCTGGAACTGGAAAAATACCTCATTCATTACATACTCACAGGCACAATCCTTGCAATGATACAAGGCACTAAGATGAGTATGACCCTGTGGCAGCAAAATGAAGTACACAAAATGGTTCAAATCATTCTTATCCTCCTCTTTGATGATTAGTTCATAATTTTAGTAGAACAAAACTCTGCTTTTTCATCCAATCCCCCCTTTATTCTTTTGCCCAAACCAATACCAGCCTGAATTTAATTTCTGCTCTTGGAATCAACAGAGAGGACTCTAAACAGTCTTTATAATTTTTTATGTGCCCTGGAACAAGTCTAAGTGTTTTACCTGTTTTGGCCTCCAGAACTGCTGGACCCAACAAGAGAAGCCATGTCAAAATCATAGTGGTACCCATCTCACCAGGTGCTGTTGGTAAAAAGGGCCTCACAATATATAGTCTCTATTTCTGAAGGGGAGTGGCTCTACAGGTCTCTTTTCCTACAGCAGAAAATAAAACAACCACAGTCCTCTAATCTGAAACAAACATATGTTTAATTTGTTATTTAATATTTTGTAACTTCCTGGGTTTTGCAAAAAGACAATGTCTCAAGAGTAACATTTTCCATTGCCTGGAAGGAACTATTTATGCTACCATAGGTTTCACAATCATCTCATTGTACCAAAAAAAAAAGAGAGCTCCTGTCCAAAGATACCTTTCAACTCTGGCTGATGCATCTCTGCATTTTTCTTTAATGAGGAGGTTCCTGATCAGGCATTGGGATGGTAGTGGAATCTTAAAACTTAAATGGGTTTCTTCCAGCAAAATAGCAAGAGACACTTGCCAACTAATGAGGCAGTTCTCCTTGGGGAGCCATGAATGTCCTAAAGCTTCAGCAGACTTTAAATAAAATAAGATCAGACCTGGTGGCCCTGTTTAAGTATGAC
>VXAX01000387.1:0-29890 GCA_013399835.1 Leptocoma aspasia
TGCCGGGCGAGGCTCTGGCCGCCCGAGGGTTCCGGCGAGGCGGAGAGGGCGCGCTGCCTGCGCGGAGCGGGCTCACGGCCCTCCTGGCCCGCTTGTACCCGCTGGCCAGCGCGGAACCAGCTAAGGTCGAGTGCTAAAAAGAAGCAATAATATTTGTTTGCGCGTTCAAATAACTGTTGGAATTTGCCCCCGAAGTGAGGAAAGGCCTGTGTCTCCTGCGATCACTGTATCGTCCTACAATTCAAACTATATGTCGTGTATTTTAAGGTCTTGTATTTAGATACAAGAATAAAGCCGGGGAGGTGTGGTTGTTTTTATTTGGCCAGTAATTGCCCTCATCGATCAGGGCTTTTTTTCTCAGCCACAAATACCGCCCCATTTCATATTTCGGCAGGGGTCACTTGGGTGCGGGGAAACCAAACTCTAATCTCGTAAGGAAACACTTGTTTCCATGGATATAGGATCACAGTAAAAGCCGGTGCAGCACCCAGCTAGTAACTGTAAATCAGTTTCTGAGAGCATTGAAAGACGTCCGGGGTGTTTTGGGGGTGTTTCCACCGACTTGTCCCAGGTTAGAGAGGGGAGCAGCAGCTCCCGGGGAGCTTTCATATGAGCCTGCTGTTGCCGGTGTCACTCCTGGTGTCACCCCTGTTGCGGTACATACACCCGTGTTATTTCTGCCGAGCACTGCCACGGCGCCAGTTCCCATTTGGAGAAACAGGGGGGGACGTTGTGCAGCGTTTTGCCACGGAGGAGTGTTGTGGTCCAAGCAGAAACTGAGGTTAAGCAGCTTTCGGCTTTTCTGGATTTGCTTGCTTGCAGCATTCAGCAACTTCCTTGTATTGACAATGACTCATGATAAACAGAGATCTTCCTGTGCTTTTTATGACACAGCGGCGTTTCTGTGTATTTTGTGAATTGTATTTCAGATGTAGGGAGGAAAGTGCCACAAAAGTGTTTGCACAGTTAATGTTAAACACCAGAAAAGGAATTAGAAACTGAGTATTCCGCTGGGCTTTTCTGTGTCTGTTTCTCATCTGGTGTCTTAGCTCTTCGTAGTGTTGGCCAGTGTATGAGAAAGTCAGATCATAAAGCCACCTAAAGCCTTGTGCTCTCAGGTGATGCATCGCTGTATGGGGAACTGGATACTCACCTTTTTCTAGTAACTGTTATGCCATATGTGGGGAAATCCTTCCAGCCCGTCGAAGCAGTTGCTCATTTTTACATATGAATGTTTGTTTTATTTTAGGTTATGCTATGACTGGCTTCAGACTCCCCATCAGCACTTTCAGAAAACTAAATGTCTGGTTCGGACTGTGGGAGAAATTTCCTTCAAGTAAACTGTATCCCACTTGGAGGAGAAGCTTATTCTGTAGCTGTCAAGCAAGCACAGTAAACTACAGAAGATGTTTTTCCCCAGTCAGACTCAGTGCACTAAGACTCTGTCCAGAGTATATCTCAGTACTTTCTCTGCGGAACAAAAGCAGCAAAAGCTCTAAAAGGAGCAGACAAAGTGTACAAGAAGAGGAGGAAGAAGAGGATGAAGATGAAAGTAACTTGGAAGATGAATTTGAAAATGACCCCAACGTAGTAAAAGATTACAAGGATCTTGAAAAAGTAGTGCAGTCTCTTCGATATGACGTGATCTTGAAAGCTGGTCTAGACATGGCAAGAAAGTAAGTACAGAAGAAACAACTTGCTAGTGAGAAAGATGTCATGCATCTAAAATAACCTTTTATTGCTGAAATAACTCAGTGTTTGTGGGGATTTTTTGGTATAGCTTTTTTGACTCTCTAAATACATTTTTTGGATGTATGGATGTTCCTGTTTATTTCACCCTCCCTTGAAACAGCCTGATTTTGCTTTTCCCTGTCTGCAGTATTTCTAAGATTGCTGAAGAGGCATTTTGTATCATTTACTATTTATTTAAAATTAAGAAAATGCAAAATGCTGTACTGTGTAATACGAAAAGGTCTAATTTGAGATTGAGGGAGTAAAATAATGCACTATTTATTGAATGGAGAAATTGGGGATGGTAAGTATAAGCTTCACAGGTAAATGTGCAGTCTATAAATGTATCACAGTGTTTGATCTAATGCAACCTGCAGAAGTCTGATATCACTATTTTGTTAGAACAGAATATTAGTATAACTTGATCACTAACAAATTATGAAACTGTCTGATGCAGGAAAGGGGACATTATTTATTGGATATTCAGGAGACAGATCTCTAGAAACAGCTTTTCTGGCACAGAGCAAATATATGCTATTATTTCATTTAATATCTGTGAAAGCCCTTTTCTTCACTTCCAGTTCAAGTCTGTCCTGATCTTAAGTGAAGGTGTCCTTCACACACAAATTAGAGGTGTAGAAATGTACCTTGCCCATGAATGGTGGTGTTGTGTTTCTGCAAAGAAACAATTGCATTTGGTTTGCTGCACATTGTAACTGCAATAAAACCTTGTTTTTCTTCAGTAAAGTAGAAGATGCGTTCTACAATAATGAACTCAGGCTGAATGGAGAAAAACTATGGAAGAAAAGTAGAACTGTAAGACTTTTTTAAATTTAATTTTTTTATATAGTACAAGAAAATGGCCAAGGCGTTATCTTCTCCCACTAGATTACTCTGCAAAGATGAATGCACAGCATTGCTAACACCACTTGCACCTGGGGGGGATGGTGTGACCATGGTTCACTGGGTAAAATGTTATTCCCTAAGGCAGACAGGAAACTTGTGTGGTTGGAGAGTCAAATCTAAGGCTGCAAGTCAGGAGCAGGCAGCAAGGACAGAACATTTTAAGTTGCTGAAGGAAGTGATGATATCACTATGCAAGGTTGATGGAGTAGGAATTATTAAATCTGAGATATTGGTGGAGCAGGCACATGATTAAAGAAAAAGAGGAAGTTTGATGATAGAAAGGGATTGAAACTGGGGTAGCTGAGAGAAGGTTGTTGTACCTGTAGTAAGAGCACACAGGACCACAGTTAGGAGAGAGCCAGGAGGGTCACCAGACATGCACTTCTACCAACCCTTTCTTTATGTGAGGGTGATCCTCTGTGGTGGCTACTGTCATCAAAGGGCAATATGATGAGAAGTTTTGATTCCTGATCCCATAGAGTTAAGGCTGGTTTATGAGAGATGTACTGCTTCTGTGACCTTAGAGGGGACCACAGGCAGTTAAACTGTTTCAAAGGCACAAGAAAGATTTTGCTGTTTTGTGTCTGTGTTGACAGAAAAAATTAGTGGGAAGCTCACTTTAGGAAAAAAAGACATACATGAAACCTTTTTCACAGAGTTAGGTGTTGGTTGTATAACATGGAGGGCGAAGCTCTTGGCAGGGAAGGTCATGAGACGTAACTGTATTGCCACGGCTTTCCTAGAAGTTCATAGCTGGAGGATCTGTGATAGGTCTGGTATTGGCTGCCTTCCTCCCCTCCTGTGAGATAAGAATATTAAACAGAAAGAAAGGAAGATTGCAGGGATTTGTTTTCCCCAGGGAATGTTTGTAATCACTCATCTTCTCTTTCTGCTTCCAGGTGAAACTTGGTGACACACTGGATCTCATCATAGGTGAAGATAAAGAAACAGGAACTGTTGTAGTTATGCGGGTAGTCTTAAAAAAATTATCTGACAAAACTGAAAGTGAAAAATACAAAGTTACTTTGAGGCGTTGGAAAAACTTAAAAGTGCCCAAACAGGATGTACTTAAGTAAGAAGGGGTTGCATGTGGCAGCATAAGATTTTTGCAGAAAAACGTATTTTTTTGTTAAATACGAATTTTGGTTGAACAAAATTACAGTACCCTTTTTTAAGGGCTTGTGTCAGAATGTTATCTCCCTCCACTGCGTACATCAATAATCATGCAATAAAGCCTGTCACTTTGTGCTGGTAGCTTTGTTTTGTGGTACTGTAAGTTAAAAGATCCAACACTTATATTTCCAGGAAGTTTCTTATAAATAATGAACCAATAAAGACTGATTAGATCATTATTTAATTGCTGTCTAATTTTGTTAATCAGAAAGGTTACATTAAAGCTGACATCACATCAAGCAAAACGGCTTTCTTTGTTTTATCTCTATATTCATGAAATAGTTAGGGCTAAAGCCCTCAATTATGTAAAGTTGCTTCCTTTTTCATTATTTAATCTTAGTTAAAGGTTAACAGTACCAACTCCATGCTTACGTGTGCTGCTGCTATACCAAGAATACAGCAGGATACTGATTGCAGTGGCATATTTCTGAGCAGGAAAACTTCATGGTGACAGAGAGTCATAGAATCAGAACAGTTTATGTTGAAAAGACAAGATCATTGAGTCCAGCTATTAATCCAGCACTGCCAAGCCCATCACTAAATTGTGTCTCTAAGTGCCACATCTACGCACCATTTAAATACTTCCAGGGATGGTGACTCCACCACTTCCCTGGGCAGCCTGTTCCAATGCTTGACAGCCCTTTCAGTGAAGAATTCTTTCCTAATGTCCAACCTAAAACTCACCTGGTGCAACTTGAGGCTATTTCCTCTTGTCAAATCACTTGTTTTCTGGGAGAAGAGACCATTCCCATTCCCCATCACTCTCTGGGCCCAGCCATCCAGACAGGTTTTTACCCAGTGAATAGTGCACCTGTGCAAGCCATAAGCAGCCACTTTCTCAAGGAGAATGCTGTGGAAAATGTTGTCAAAAGCTTTGCTAAAGTCCAAGTAGACAACATCCGCAGCCTTTCCCTCATTCATTAAGGAGGTTGCTTTATCACAGATGGAGATCAGGTTGGCCAAGCAGGACCTTCCTTTCACAAAGCCATGATGGCTGGGCCCAATCCCCTGGTTGTGCTGGGATGCGTGGGTTGTGCCATATGATGCACTCAAGATTATCTGCTCCATGACCTTCCCCAGCACTGAGGTCAGGCTGACCCGTCTGTGGTTTCCCAGATTCTCCTTCCAACCCTTGTAAATGGGCATCACACTGGCTGACCTCCAGTGACCTGGAGCCTCTGCAGTGAGGCAGGACTGTGGGTAAATGATAGAAGGTGGCTCAGTGAGCTCTTCCACCAGCTCCCTGAGTACAATTGGGTGGATGCCATTCAGCACCATAGACTCGTGTCTAAATGGTACAGCAGGTGACTGACCATATCCCCTTGGATTATGGGGGCAACAGGCTACCCCTGTTGTCCAGCTCAGGGGTCTGAGCACCTGCAGAACAACTGTTCTTACTGTTAGAGACTGAAGCAAAGAAGGCATTAAGTACCTCAACCTTCTTTGTCAGTACATTTCCCCCCACACCCATCCAATAAATGATGCAGATTCTTCTCAGCCAACCTTTTGTTGCTAATGTATTTATAGAAATATTTTTAAATATATTTCATGGCAATAGCCAGATTAAGCTCCAGTTTCTTCCACTTTTCTCTCTACATAACCTCAGAACATCCCTGTAGTCCTCCTGAGTTGCCTACCACTTCTTCCAGAGGTCATAAACTCCCCTTTTTTTTTTCTGAGTTTCAGCCAAAGCTCTCTGTTCAGCCAGACCAGTCTTCTCACCAGGTATGTCAGGAAGTTATGAGTAAACCATGGCAATGATACTCCACTCTCATGGAGAATACAGACCAGTGAGGAGCTCTGTGTAGTACTGCTGAATTTTACTGTTCAACTAACCATACGGAGGAAGATGAAATCTCAGATTGTCATGTATTAATTTCATTGTGGCATTTAGGTGGATATTTAATACTTAGGCGTTGTAAGAAGCTGAGTAAAGGTCAGACCATACTGGGGTGAGAAGCTCACGTCTGTATTAATTCAGGAAAATAATGTCACTTGGGACAGGTATCTCAGGAATAACCACTTGCACTGGTGACATTAAGTTGTGCTTCCTCCAACACAACTTCTTGGATGAACTGTGAAGCATGCAGATTTTTTATTGTTTATATATATTTAGACAGCCGCACACAGGTGTGTGTCTGCAGGAAAGCTGTCCAGTAGGAGCAGGTAGCTACTGTTCATCCAGTCTGGCTCTGCTTCCAACCTGGTCTGGAGAGCCCAGAAGGACAAAGATAGCCCTGAAGAGGCAGCAGGAGCATATTCCAGGATGCTTTTTCTTTCATGCCAACAGCTACTCAATAGCTGTGTTTAAACAGGGTGTTTAAACACCTCTCCATAGCCTCAAAGTGATGGCTGCTGAGTAAAGGATTTAAAATAATTTCTTGCTTTCTTCAGGCATAGCAAAAATGTGTGCTGTTTTGGCTTTGTTTTGTTGGGTTTTGTTTTGTTTTGTTTTGTTTTCTGTTTCGTTTTGGTTTGGTTGGGTTTTGTTTTTTCATTTAGTTTTGCTTGGTTTGGTTTTTTTTCCTGATTGTGTAGATGTTTAAAGATGCAGATAACATGTCTAGTTATTGATTTACAGGCGTAGTGACCTTTTAAAAAATGGTTCTTAAGAGGACATGATCCTGGAAAGCTTTCCTAGGCTTTTGGTGATCCTTACTCTGCAGAAGTGAAGGGACTCTGCAGAGCACCCAGAGGAATACAACAGGCTGTACTTTCATTGTGGGCATTGCTGTCACCACTCTGTTGGAGCTTGCACCAGTTGCAATGGAATAAAAGAGATGCATCCTCTGTTCCTCAATTCCACTTATTCTTGCTATTCTAAGTGGCTGCCATAATCTCCAGGGGTGCTGAGAGAAACAAGTAGAGAGGTGTGTTGTAATATGTCAGTGAGCTGCTGCTCAGCAACCTGTCAAATGCTTGTCAGCATGCACACACTGTCTGTCACCTCCAGCAGTAGCAGCTTGCACCAGAGCATGCAGGACCAGAAGAAGACCCCACTCAAAATATGCCAGGAATGCTCTGGGGCTTGAGAATAGCTAAGGTATGGATATGAAGAAATTAAAGAAAGGGTCTGTTCTCTGCAGGATAAAAACAGTAACGACAACAACAAAAAAGTCAATACCTTCCTGGCATCCAAGATGAGCAGGGAAGTTGCACCCCTGAGAGCCATTAGCATAACAAAGAGCACTTAGCAAGGTAATTTGAATTGAACAGAATATAAATAC
Source organism: Leptocoma aspasia (assembly GCA_013399835.1). Lineage (NCBI taxonomy): Eukaryota > Metazoa > Chordata > Aves > Passeriformes > Nectariniidae > Leptocoma > Leptocoma aspasia. Next base: position 7,038 of record VXAX01000387.1, read on the forward strand.
AGTATTACGCCAAAAAGTTAAATTTTTGACTTCTGGAAAAGCCTAAAGTAGACAAGAGCACAAGCAATCAAGACCTAGACTGTTCCCAATGATAACAGAGACTTTTCACTAGAGCCTGTAGTGACAGGACACTGCCTGTCAAGGGACACTGGTTTTAAACGGAAAGAGAATATATCATATTTACATTTGATATAGGGAAGAATTTTTTTTTTTTTAATGTTGAAGGTGGTGAGACATTGAAACAAGTTGTCCAAAGAAACTGGGGATCTCCCATCCCTGGAAGTCTTCAAGGCCAGGTTGGATGGGGTTTTTAGCAACCTGGCCTGGTGGAAGGTGTCCCTGCCCATTGTAGGGAGTTGGAACTAGATGGTCTTTAGAGGTCCTGTCCAGCTCAAATCATTCTGTGATTCTGTGACTGCCACCAAACCGGGTCCTCACTGACAGCAGAAGGTAGAAACATGCTTTCATAAGTTTTAAATGTTAATCCACCAGTGGTATGAGCTAAAGAAAAGAAGAAAGGCAGACTTCCTAAGGAGTGCTGTGAGGCATGAGACAGCCCTCTGTGGTTTCAGGATCGAAACAGTTGGAGAGGGAACTGTACCCATGTGCTTCAAAATAGAAAGCTTCAGTCACAAGGCAGGGTGATCTCAGAGGAAAACTATGACAGCAGGAAGGTGAGTAGCTGTTCTGCTTGGCTACATTGATCTGTCCTGGATAAGCTTCTCTATTGATCAGACCTTTTTATTGAGGTCAGACACTGCTAAGCAGGTTGCACTTGTTTCTGCAGCCTTTAAATATCATGTGAGCTAAAACTGTGACCCAAAGAAGGGTCAGGATGTGTTCTGGGAGGTGTAGGAACAGGCATGTCACATCCACAGTTTTTGCTGGACTTTCAGGATGCATATAAAGCACACACAAACTGATCTGGGAATCAACCACTCTGCGGTGGAGGAACTATATGAAAGGGCTTCTTCACGGAGATATTGCTGAGAGGTGGAAAGGGGAGGCTTGGACAGCTTGAGAAGTGACTGACAAGTTCACAGGAGGCTGTTCACTACTGTGCTGTCCAAGCATCAATCACAGGCAAACCTACCTTCACGCTGGATGTCAAGGCATGGACCTAGAATGTCCAGCCTGCCTGCCCAGATGGGCAGATGGATGATTTGGTCCAGATGACTTTGCCTGGTCCCGTAAGACAGGCACTGGCAGACTGTGGGTGGAGGACCCCGTTGTTGTCCTTGGCACAGCCTGCAGCATTACCTGGCAGCTTTGCATGTCTCACCTGCTGCAGGAGCAGTGCTACACAGCTGCACAATCTGCTGCACGTGGGCCAGCCTGCATTATGGAGCAGGGCATGGGATAGACAGCCCTGTGAATGAATAGTAGGGAATTGGTCCCACAGGAGCTGGACTTGGGTCTGGCAGAAGAGAGCCTGGTCAAGTAAAGCAGGCATATACTGGCACTCCTGAATAGGTTCCGAGTTCTGCTGCCTACAGACTGACACAGGCTGCAGGGTGCATTCCCCAACCCCTCTGGCCACACATAATAAGCAATTCTTTTTTTCTTAGAACAGAAAAGCATCCAAGTGTTTCTGATGGGGAGTTGGGTTTGGGGTTTTGTTGGTTGGTTAGTTGGTTTGGTTTTTTTTGTTGTTTTGTTTCTTGGGGTTGGTTGCTTTTTTCCTGTAATGGCATGTCAGAACAGGACATTCAGTGCCTTCAGCACCTACCAAATTACAGTGCTTGGCATGGAAGGGAAAGGAATGCAAAGGGGTGCATGTGAGCACTACTGAAGCTAAAATTCATTGGTTCCCAGTGCTTCTGCATACAGACAAGCGCTACAGGGAGTTATTTTGTTTGAACTCTTGGAACAAGGAGAGATAGGGAGCAAGAAACAAGGGACAACATTACATGACATAATACCAAACTCCTGGTTTTATACAAGGGGTCAGTTTTCAAATGTAGAATGCAATCCTACCAAGTGACTCATTCCCACTGCTGACAGTTACCTTAGGATTTTCTTCTCCCAGGAAACATTTGTAGGACTGGCTAACACACCAGCATATGAGCTAACCAAAGCGGGACATTCCTGGAAGTGTAACCATTAAAGGAGTATTTTGCCTTCCAGAGAAGTGACCTCTAACACACCAGACTACAAAATGCCTCTGGAAACAAGGATGAACAGTTGCTTTGCTATAATGAAATTTGTGAAGGAAATTGGGAGTGATTACTTGACATTTGTGTGTGTGTGTTCTGTGTATATAGATACTAATTAGCTGATCTTCCTCCAATATTCAGTAATGATTTGTTTCCATCTATTAACATAAATTTTAGTGTGATTGGACATGTAGCGATTTCACCCATTTTATGACTGGGAAGTCAGTTTCACTAAATTTTAAAACAGAAATTAAGGAAAATATAGCTAAAAGCATAGCTAAAAATTGGTCTATTCCATTTCATCTTGGGGTGTGGGTAAGAAAGGGGAGAAGTGGGAAAAGAACAGCTTTATTTCTCTTCTATTACAATTCTTCCTTTCCCATGGGAATCAAAGTTCTTCCTTCTGAATTGTTGATCAAAGAAAAATGCTCAGTGGGAACCACAGTCCCATGATGGAACAGACCAGGAAATGGAGAAAGCAAGTGGTCTGCTCATGTCAGGCTTTCATGGCCATTACCTAGAAATTACAGCATCCAGAAAATGACAAAAATGAAAAGGAATATGGTGGATAAAAATAATACAGTGTAAGGGCTAATCTTCTGCCAGTAAGATGAGGTACAAGGAAAATGTGAATGTGATGGAGGTTTGGTTTTGTAAGGAGTCATCTGCTTCCAGCACTGGAACTGGCAAAGCCAGGGCAGCTCCTTCAGCTGGCACTCTGCTGCAGGGAAGATGACCTCTCAGAACAGGATTTATGTGAGGTCTGACAAAGACAGGTATTATGTCTTCTGCAAGATACTTCTGTAAGAAAGTAAGACTATTACTACCAGTGAGAAGTTTAGATGAATGAATTTTAGGGCAAAATGAGGATTTGACAGCACTATTACTACTAGAAATTTATCTGTCTTAACATTTACTACAACAAAAAAAGTAGGTAGAAAAGAATGAAGACAAATGTGTATTTCTTGCTTGTTCTGCCTTTCTTAGCAAAGTCAGTTTTTAAGAGAGAACTAAGAGGACACTAAACCATTACTTCATCTATTCATTTTTATCAACTTCAGGCACATTAAAAAAGATACTCTCAAAATGTTTCTGAGGAAAAATCTGTAACTCCATTGGTGCTGACTTGCAGTAATAATGGAAAAAAATCAGGAAGTCAAACCAAGGCAGTAAAGAAATGTCTGCAACGACAGTGATGGATTTTGTTTCATTTACTCAGAAAAACCTGCTGCATTTGTTCTTCCATAAATTTTAAGTGCAATCAACTAAAAGGTACTTTTGTAAGTAAGAACACTTATCAATTTATGCCCTGTCCTCAAGGCAAGCTTAAGACATTGAATTTTCCAGCTGTTCCACATTGCTTTAATCAGCAAAACAAAATCTGAATAAAAATAAATTACAAATAAAACCTGTACCTTATTTTCTGGGCTTCTTGGGCTGTAGAATTTATCTTAGCCCCGTCCAGCAGGAAACTAGACCTGGTGTGCCTTTGTAGAGCATTGAGCACACAATTCTGTTTCTCACTGCTACAACATAAACATCAAACAGTAATTGCAAAAAGACAAATGACAGATTTTTAAAAAATGTATCTAGAAATAAATTATATGCATTTTGAAGATAATTTAAAGTCACAAACATTTCTTAGAACATGAAACACTGTTGGCTGTACTGCATCGGGATAACAAAATGATTTCAAGTAAAGATTTTTCTCATTTGCCAACACATTTGTTGATGATTCTGTCACCTGAACACACTTAACAGGGAATAAACTGATGTATACTTCATCTCCCTTTTGATATGCTGTTTTACATTTTTTACAGAATTTCTAAGGAAATGTTTAAGTTGTAGGAAATGCATAAGATGCAAAAATAAATAATTATGATACATACTACACTGTTTCTTTTAGAAAGCTTAGAAATGGGCTATTCAATACTTATTGAAAGCTGATATATTTACACTGTAAGAAGTAGAGACACTTGATACCCACCTTAACTGGGTATGTAGAAAGTAATGCTTATCCATAGGAAGTCCGTGTGCATGGCTATGTATGTGCCCAACACTTCAATATCTAGCAATCCTCCTATTACAGTTTCACTTCAAAAAATCTAAGTTTATTCCTTTAAAAAGAAGTCTGAAAGACAGAAGAATCTTTTTAAATGGCTGCAGCAAACGGAGGTGTTTTCCTTTATGTATTTGTCCGACGAGCTAAGGTTATCTCAGACCTTAGTGAGTTCATAGGAAAATAATCCTGCTTGTACCTGAACAATCACCAGACAACATCCCTCTTGTATGAAAATAAGATACCTTTAATATATTTACAAGACTGACCAACTGGATGAAGTGGCTGTACTTCAGATGCACTGCAAGGGCTTTTGTTAGTGAACTATGCCACTATTTATATGTCTGTATTTTCTTGGTATCAGTTATAAATCATACAATCAAACGAATTGTGAAAGGGTTGTGAAGACTTGGACAAAAGGAATGTACACAGCAATAAGAAGAGAAAAAAAAAAACACAACAAAAATATTTTTATACCCAGTTTCAAAAATTATCATTTTTATAGTCAAAGTTGTCAAACTGTTTTTTTTCACTACTTTTTAGATAATATCAATTGACTGATTTTTTCACTTAATATCAACATCTACAGTAAAAGCCAGTATGTCTCAAACTTGCATGCTAGCTAGTAACATCTATCCCTTGTAAAAAAGTTTAATAGATATTGAATTCTTCTGGGAGCTCTGACATCACTAAGTGGTGAAACATATGACATTAAGATAAGAAAATAAAATTATATTTCTTACCTTTTGGTCAGCCATTTGCAACCACAAATGAAACAGCTGTTAAGATCTTCTGTTATTTTATATATCACATAAAAGTGCATGTAAAAAATTTCACAGAGTTTCTAGGTAGCATACAATGACAAGAGAGTCTTGGTTTCTGATACATTCAATTTGATAAATTGATGCACTCAAATAAACAGATGCAGACATTGTGGTATCAGTTCTTTATCTTTGGTAAAATGATTTAGATTTATTATAGCCGTATTTGCTCTGGTATCCATTCTGAGTATGGTCTGCTATTACTTAAACAAACAGGAAACATTTAAATGGATATAAACAGTATCAATGTGTTTAGTACATTCATGACTTTTTTCATACATTCTCTGAGAATGTTTCTAGCTTATGGGCAAAATGAGCAAATGGTACTAACTATGATTTACTCCCAGTTTAACACAATACATTTACTAGTTCTTGCCATCAGGAAAAAACATTTTGTTTTCCTTTTAAAGGGATCAATATGAGTCTAAGAACAATAAATTCTAAAAATCTGAAGTAAAAATATCAAATATTTTGTACTTCCTTACAAATACTAAAATAGAAAATTACACTGGAACTGACTTAAAATTTGCTATGACCCACCTAAGTAAACAACAGAAAAGGACCACAGAGAACATCAACAATTGCTCCAAGGTGTTCCAGTGATGCTCTGTAGGCAACCACTGTCTTTACTGTATTAAGAATTCATATTTGACTCTCTCTCACCATTTCTATCAGTATTAAATTTTTTTAAAAAAGAAAGAAGAAACTAGTTTTAAAGCAGCACTCTCCAGTGACAAGTCATACAGGAAATTTATATTGGGTTCTGGGTGGTGTTTGTTACTTGAACATATTAATGACGCAAACTTGACCATATGAACCTAAGTTATACATACACAGTTATGTCTCCAAATAGCTACTAATTACACTAAAACAATTTGGCGAAGTGAAGGACTTCCGTAGCCCTACACCCAAAATACCCAGATGCTGCTGCATTCATGGAAAGAGTAAGTTACATTACCACAGCTCATATGCTGGGACCCTGAAACACTGGATTTCACCACAAAACCAATCTTTGCACATACTTGTTATATATGCAATTCAATATCAACACTGGAAACCTTTGGAATCATGATTTTGATAGAAAGTAAGGTCTAAAATTTTTTTAAATTCTTGTTTCAGGTCTTTTTGATGTTGCTGTTGCTTCTGCTATTTTACAGGGTGGCAAGCAGATGATGGGAAGACATTCCATGGGTATAGGCTTGGGTCTGTTTTGCTGGCTTTACTCAAGACGAGCAATCCTCAGTCACTCCAGCAGTTACACTGGACAAAACAATAACAAAACTCACGGGGTAGGAACAAGCTTGTGGTGTCAATACAAAAAAAAAAACCCCATTCACACGTTGTCTATGCTCGTGTCTCAATTCTTCAACAGGAAATTCTTGATTTTAGAAATAAAACCAACATAACAGTCAAAAATGCAAATTACACCATTCTGACCCACTCTTTGACACAGTTTTATAACTTTCAGTACCTCAATATCATGAAGAACAAAACAAGTGTGAAGCTGAAGTTACTGTAGAAGCAAAGTCTAATATTCCAATGATTTCCAATGAAAATGGCACTTTCAAATTTAAATTAAGCTTACTCTATGCATTTCAAAATCCGAATTAATTAAAAATACTGTTTATAACGGTATAATGAAAAACTGCTCCTGAAGAGCACAACCATTAAAAAAAAAAATCTTTATTATTAGAAAGTGATAGAAAAGGAAGATGCAGAATTGGGGAGTGGAGCAAGTTTCAATACATGTATTTGCACCAGTGAACATCATGCTCTTAGCGAGTCACTGATAGCTGTCACTGATGGTCTTTACCCACGTACAAATGTAGTCAGCCACTTCCCACTGCTGCGGTGCCAACAGAAATGCAACACACACACTGAAACACAACAAATTTAGGCCTGACTGTCCCAAGTGCTGAGAACCCTCAGCTCCTGACAGGCCCTTCAGTCTAAACCAAAGCATACTCTTGACAATAATTTAGTGGTCAAAGTCTTAGCAGTTTAAAGAGCCTGTCACTTTTTTTGCTTTCTTAGCTTTTTTCAGTATATCACACTTTTTTCTGTTAGGACGCCGGCACCTTTCATCGATGCTCGGTATACATTCATAATGCCACACTTCTTCCATTTTCTCCACAGGATAAACTGCCTCCACATAATGACGGATCAGTCTCAGTCTGATGGGATCAAGCTGTTTTTTATTACAAGCACCTGAATGGTTGTACTGCAGTCTCAGATTCTCCGGAGTAAAGAGTTCAGGAAAGAGTCTTACGAGAAGCCTGGCAGCAAAGTTGCCGACAGACAGGCTCTGCTGCACTATCTCTCTTATCTCCTTATCAGACAGCAAATACAGAGAAGGCACAGGGAAGTCTGGATTAGGAACAACAAGTTCATCAAGTGGTATCTTGCAAAAATCCTTGCTACTTCTTTCCGGTGGCAGCGGCGGCCCTTCAAATTCTTCCCGAAATCTCTCAGGGTTTATTGCATAGGTGAGAAATTCCCTCCTGTCGGGCCCTGGCACGTGGATTTTCCGTTGCTGTTGGTACGAGCGCCTTTGCTCCGTGTCTCTTCGTCGACACCTCTCATCAAGCTTCCCAACAAACTCCAATGTCCACACTCTGTCATTCTTTGCTCTGGGGTACAGTATCTGCACATAATGTCGAATTAATTTAATTCTAGTGGGGTCGAGCTGTTTCTTGCCTAAAGATCCGCTACAGTTGTATTGCTTCCGTAAGTTTTCATGAGTAAACAGTTCAGGAAATAAGAGAACAAGCAATCGGGAAGCAAAGTTGCCTATGGAAAGACTGCTTTCATAGATGCTTTTAATCTGTTCTTTGTTCAACAGGTAATCCGGGACAGGGACATCAAAATCAGGAGGGGGAAAGTCAAGTTTGTCAAAATCTATGGGTACAAGCCAAATTTTTTTTGACCGTCTGCCAGGCTTTTCATATTCAAAACTGTCTTCCACTTTTATGATTGATACATCATCTGGTAAACTAGAAGAATCGTAACAGTCATCTCTCATCTGGTCACATTCACTTCCATCCATATACGTACTTTCAAGCTCATCATTTATTCGCTGAACACACTGCTGCAACCAGGCTTCTTCTTCTTGCACATCTGGAAAGTAAATTTCAGTGTACCTACGGATTATTTGAAGCCGATGAGGATCCAGCAGTTGTTTTCCAGAGTCTCCAAAGCAGCTGTACCTTTCAGCTAATTTTCTGTGGTCAAAGAGTTCTGGAAACAGTCTGTGTAACAAAAAAACAGAAAACTCTCCTGGTGAAGAAGCTTCATCTAAAAATTCATTGAGATCCTGAGCATCCAGCATGTAATCTGAGGCAATGACATTACTCCTGTCCAAGGACAAAGCTTCTTCCTGCTCTTTATCCTCCATAAAATGAGAGGATTCGACCTGCTCAGCCTCATAAAAACTGGATGTTTGCACATTCTGCTGACTGTTTTCCATTTCCCTTTGAGCCCAAAATCTATTGAAAAAATCATTGACTTGAGGCAAACACTCCAACTGCCACACAGCTGTATTCTTCACAGAAGGATAACAAACTTCCACATAGTTACGAATAAGCTGGAGATGAAGAGATTCAAGTTTCCTTTTGTTGAGAAAGCCACACGCACTGCAGCTCCTGCCGAACTCATCGTCACTGAAGAGCTCTGGGAAGAGCTGCACGAGCAACCGGCAAGCCAGGTCTCCGCCTGATGTGCTTTGATCCATGATTTGTTTGAGTTCCGTAGAAGTCAGCTGGTACTCCGGCGGAGGCTTGAAGTCAGCAACGGACTCTGCTGGACTGACTTGCTTTTTAATTCTGCTAACCTCCAGAGACAACAGGTCAACTTTACTGTGAAGCTGAGTCATATTGGTATTGAGGGTGTTCAGCGTGTAAAACATCTTCTGTATCAAAGAATAGATATTTGATTCCGAATCTGCTGTGGCTGCTGCTGCTGCAATGGCCGAGTCTCTTTTGCGTTGATCGTTCAAAGTCCGAATTTGTGAGGGACTGCTGGGGTTGATTTTTTCAAACAGCTCGTAAGATGCAAACTGCTCTGCTCCTGGTGGGTTCTTCTTCTCTGTGATTTTGTGTGAGATGCCATAGAGAGGTTTTTTATAAGATGGAGTGATTATGTCACTAAAGGATTCTTCTTCACAGAGCCACGCTACGTTAGAATTCTTGTTCTTGTTTGGCTGCTCTGCATTTACCTGAGTGGGTGAGCCAGCATCTCTATTCCTCATGTTTGAAAGGGAGCCCTTCAAATGAATAAATATTGTATTAGTAAGACTGTCTTGAAGATATTAACTATAAATATGTGCTCCTTAAGCAGGCATTGCTACATAAATATGCAAAGTCACATTTTCTCCAGGGGACTTGTTGTGTTAAATAATAAAAATTAATAAATTCACTAGGAAAAATAAAAAGACAGTTACGTATTATTTAGGTTTCCTTTTTATTTTCCTTTATTTGGCTCATGGCTTTCTCCATGAAATAGAAATGCAATAATAATTCTTAGAGCTCTCTACCCACAGAGCTCTAATTACTCCCCCAAATTAAGAATCATTAGGCTTCACCTCACATAGGAAGATCTTGGGCTGTCGAGAATTTGGGTGGCAACAAGTCAGCAACAGAGCCAAGAATAGCATCTAGATTTTTCTGACTCCTAGTCTTGTGACCTTGCCATTGCCTCCAACAAATGCATTTAACATTCCAGCACTCTTTTCAGGTTAGCTTTTGAAAATGTCACAAAGGCTACAAGCCACAAAAAATATGCTTGTTCTTTTTTCTGATGTGAAAGGTTTATATATAGGTTTTAAAAAATATCTTTATAATGGTGCAGAACTACTAAACAAATCCTAGAAATTACTTAATTTTTAAAAGGTATTCTATTTAAATAATAAAAAAGTGGAAAGTACCTTGGTACTATTTAAAAAGGAAGCCTAACAGAAGTTTTCTTTATTTCTGAAAAGCAAAGAAGTCTAGACTCATGGATTTCTAACTTTCTAAATTATTTGAACTATATAAATTTATATAATTTGTAAATTACGTAAAACCAGTAATAAATTATTAAGGAATTAATGTTCTCAATTATTTGTAATTATTCCTCATTGCTTGAAATTGGAACCAAGTATTTTCATCATCTCACAGCAGATATGCAGGGCTTGGGTGATTTGGGGTTTTTTTGCAAACACGTGGATATTGCAAATAATTCTTAAAAGTTAAGCAGATACAACAGAATTAAAAACCAACATGAAGAATTAAAACGTGAGAAAACACCCCCCAGATTTGTAAATGTTTCTATACTGAAACAATTTTCTTGGCTTGTTCTATAGAACATTAAATAGATAAAAAACTACAGAATTTGCATTCAAGTATTAAAATAAATGAAACACAGACTTCAGGTCTGAGCTGAGAGCCTTAAGAAATTTGAAATTTTAAAGAAGACCCCATTATGTCCTACAGTGAGGAACTTGAATTAAGGTTTCTTAAGAAACAGAACTGTAACTCATGAAATCAATATGGTCCCTGTGTGTACTCACATTTGGCATCTGCTTACTGCAGTGACAAATGGAATCTAATTATTTTTTAATTTCTAATGCAATGTATACTCAAAGGAGACTCAGAAAGAACAAGCTGGTTTCCACTCCAAGTTTAGAAACCAGCATTCAATTAAATCGAAGCTGTTTCCAAGTTCTGCTCTCACTCACATCACATTACCCTACATATCAAACCTTGTGTTTGCACATCCCAAAGCTGTGTGGAGAGATGATCAAACGAAAATGTAATGCCAAGGCGATGTATTTCAGTGTGCAGAATCCCCGGCTGTCACGGAGCCTAGGACACCTGATTTCCAGGTCCCATTTAGAAGACTATCCCACTCCAGTCCCACTCACAATAAAGCCAGAACAGCAACTGAACTGCGAGCAGGCTGAAATCCACATTGCCCCCACATAACTGCAGGCTCCTAAGCTGGGACTGAAGCTGTCATACACCACCTGTACTTGCCAGTGAAGAAACAGAGGTAGTTCCAGGTGGTAACAGAGCTCTGCCACACAGACACCACCTGAAAGCAGGCCATGAAAATCTCCACTGACAATATGCACAATACTGCTCCCCAGTCAGGCACTCAAACTGAATTACAAAGCTTTTTACTATTTTAGATCTAAAGAACAAAAAAACCCATTTCTTACACAACCAGTGAGACCTACCACCTAAGTCGCTCTTTCATTAACACTCCTGTTAACTCAGAATACACCAAATATTCCTTCAGAAACAGCGTATAACTCTTTCAATTCCTTCTCTACTACTAAAATACCTTGCTGCTAAATAGTTTGCCACGGGCCACCAGGTATCTGTCAGTTCTCATTTGACCTCCTGCTGTTTATTTTCCCTAATTAGTTATATAATAAAACTTGGCAATATGAGGGTAACTTCTATTAATGTGCACCTCACACACAAAGTCAGGCCAAATCAATACTAGAATGTGTATTAAAGAACATTAATTCATTATTTCGACAGTAAGATCATCAAAGTTTGCAGTCTCAGTTTTGGACACGGTGCTCTGGAGCTCATGCTAAGAACTGCAGCAGATCTTCACTACGATAGCAGCTGAACTTCTTCCTTCACTAATGCAGCTCCCAGTGGCCAGATCTGACTGCGGGATGGATTTGCATTTCAGAATATTTGCATTTCAAAAACACATAGCCAGTGTTCTCCTAGCAGATGACAAAACATTTGGGCCTTAAAAATATTTAAGGATATTTTAGTTCAGATGCATTCTCATTTTCTTTTCTTTTGCTTTTAATTATCTTCTCTATAGTTTCCATCTGGGAACAGCACTATCCACACCATAAATACATGGCTTTTGTAAATTCTCCAATTTAACTAATCAGTTTTCTGTAACACTGACCTCAAACATCCATGAATTTCAGATAATACTTTACCCTTTTAAGATGATCAGTTCTAATATACTATCAAAAAAGAAGCAAAGATATTGTTCTATGAGACTCAGTGTATATAAGATAGTGCTGCTTTTTATACTACAGTAGCACAGCAAGTTTTTATGTTCTAAACATTTTACGAATATTTGCAAAATGTATTATTTTGCAAAACATTGACCAATATCAGAAATTGTGAAATAGTCTCTCAGATTCTATCTTAGAATCCTAAGCCAAGTTTTAAAAGTTGCTTAGTTATTGTTCTGTTCAATGCTCAAGTTCATTTATGACCTTTGTTATGCTTAATAAACACAGTCTAAATATCTGGAAGAATACAGCACATAATATTCAAGCACAGGAGTAAAGAATAAATAAATACATGAGCAAGAAACACAGATTCTTTCAGACACATAACAATATGGAAAAGTCCTGCACGTAACTTTTTTAAACTTACAATCTCCTGCATGTCTTCTTTTAAAGAAAATCACAGAAAATTAATTCCTGATTATGAAGTGGCATTCAAAATTAAAAAAAAAAAAAAAAGTGACGTCTTCAGATAAGAAGTAATTTAGTAATATAATTACCAGCCCAAAAGATATCATAGATAGATGCCTATGTGACGTGCAGTACAACATTCTTTAAAATAATTAAGGTTTTTCCACTGTTTAAATAGAAATAGTTAATAAAGTAATCAATTAAAACAAAATATTGGTACTAGAGAAGTAATTAACTTAAAAAATGCTGTTAAGATTGAAGACTATTTCTGGTTGGTTATTTAACTAAACATGCTGATTCACTGGGGCCAGCCAAGAATGAATTTTCCTTGTTATTACTGGGTCGACTTCTGATATTATAAATCCAAAGTTATAATTAATTTCAAATTAAACTTTAAAATTTATTAATGGCAAACAGAAAATGCAAAGCAAGCACAGTTCAGAGACCATTATAAAGGTCTTTTAAGAATCTGAATGTAAGGAAACCAATTGTAAAAAGAAAAAGAGAAAGCAAAAGAAAGAAACCGTGTAATAAGATTAAAACCTACCTACCACAGGCATTCAGGGGAAAAAAACAGCCGTAAGAAGTCAGAGAGATGATAGTCAAGAAAAAGAGTCACAGAGAACTATGGCTATAAAGGAGACATGAAATGTGCAAATATAACATGGAATAACTGGCTAGGTAGCAGAAGAGCAGAAAAGGATACATGCATTAGGATAGGTCACAATCTAAATATAACCCAGGGCCTGAAGTTATTCAAAAGAGGATGAATTTGAATCTGGGTTATTTTAATGAAGTGCTGAGTGTGAAAAACAGGAGGTCATTACACTGCTCTAGAGGGTGGCAGGAGAGATGTGACTATCCAACACTGGACACTAGTCTTTTTTGACTCTCAAACAGAACAACAAAAATATAAGGTGACTCCTTATATTTTGAAGAAGAGCTCCTTATATATGAAGAAGAACTGAAAAAAAGAGAATTTTAATCTTGGAAAGGAAGGACTGAGGGTGGACAACATCACACAAATTTTCCCATATGCAGAAGATTTTTCTAGGAACAGATGATCATTGCTCTCCCTACTGAAAAGAACAAGGACAAAAAGAACCTTGCTCAATTCCAACAGAGGTTAACTAAAATCCGCCATTCCTAGAGAGGTGAAACACAAGATCGGGATAATGTAAAAGACTGGGCATCTCCTTCACTGGCTAGAGAAACATCTGGATTGTCCCAAGTGGGGTGCCACACCCGATGCTGTAATACCCTTGATATGACCCTTCCACTCTTGATATGGCTGAAGTCTTCTGCATCCCTGTATTTTTATCCTTCATATAATACACTAATTTATACTGGTGTCACCGACATTAAATCTTTGTCACAGAAGAAAGAATTACAGCCCTGATTCTACCACTCAGGATCAAGTGGTAGGACTGACTGAAGGACTGAGTGACATGAGAGGGACTGTAATCAGTGTCATGCCCAGTTACTCCAAACCACTGTCCCTTCCTACGTTATCTGCTGAACAACAAAAATACAATTCACATCAGTGAATTAACCTATAACGATATTTCATAAATATGATCGCTCCCATGTTATTTAGAGAATACCCAGCTGTGTGCAAACTGGCTTAATATTAGCCACATTTGCAACAAACTCATTACCAATGCAAATTTGGTTAAAAGACTTGCATTCTACTTATAGCAGCAGTGAATTTAGCCTAGGAAATATGAACCAAAAATCACAGTCATGTATAGAGAAGTCACCTCTTGTGTAAAGCGTCTCTTCTTCACACTGGGTAAGGCATCCTGCTGCCCTCCTGAGCCATCACAGCCAAGGGAGGTCTGTTTCCGTTTGTTGGAATCCTGTAGGCAAGTCACTGCGCCATCCAGTGAGTGTTTCTCAGCAGATCTGGAAGTTACTGAGCAGTCTAGAGCTTCGTCTTCATTTTCTGTTTCTACTTTCACATTTTTTTTAGGAATTTTTACTGAAAAAAGAGAAGGTTTAGAAAGATAAAGCACCCTCTCCAGAAAACCATTACATCCTTACTATAATGTTCTGAGGTTTGTTTCTTTTTATGAAAACATGTTTTGAAGAACTTAATTATTTTTTTATGACTTCTATGGTAGGTGTATATTGGGGCCACCTCAAAGTCAAATCATTCCGTTTTCCAGTAAATGACAGTTTCTTCTCCAAAGAAGAACCTAAAGTATAAACAAATAATGTTACAGGAGGAAAATTTTTTTTGAGGGAAGGAAGGATGTAGAGCAGAAATAATAATGACTAACAAAGATAATGCCCTATTTTAGATAACTTTTTAAAAAATATTAGTGTAATTTGTCTTGATCCAACTGCATTCTTTATTAGGTGACAAATGCTTTAAATCAACACGTACTTTTGCCTGATCAAAAATTATACGAAGTATAATATTTTACCTTCATCATCATCAGTGATTTCAGCTGAATTCATCTTCTAGCTCACTAAAGAACAAAAGAAAAATACAAAAAAAATATCAGCATCTTCTGGAATCAGGAAGTATCTACATCTCTTGTAATTACTTTTCACCTAGAAGTATGGAGTTAAGAGCCCACAGATGACTCCCAGTCTATAGACCTACCAACATGCAAACTATATTGTTGATAACATACAGCAGGTAGGGAACTATTTAAAACTCTGTCTTTTTCTGGTACAGAGAAAAGTAGAAGTCATTCTAACCGTCCTTGTAAAGTGTCTTGGAAGTATATAAATGGAAGTTAACTGTATTAAAGTCTTCACCCTGTACAAAATCATTATTACTACAGTCAAATGTTTTCATATTGTCCTTGTGGTTGACACAAAGTCATCACAGAAAGAAAACTCATCAAAGATAGTAACGTACATGCCGGAGTAAGTTTTTATTTAAAAATTTTTGATCTTTTGATATAAATTGCATCAATTCAAGCAGAATAATTCACACAGATCTACACTAAGTCCTTTTTCTCTGTCAGCCTCTAAACAATGTGGTTTTTGTAGGGAAAAGCAAATATATGTATTATGCTAGCATGATTTTAGTGTTACTTCTCATGTGAAAAGCTCAGCTGTATTTCTGTTTACTTGAAAACTAATTTTGCAAGTTACTTGGCGGCAAACATCAATCTCTGGACACGTTCTAAAAGATATTCTAAATCTTTGGAGATCTACAAAGCAAACAACTTAGTCAGATATCACCAACCCTTACAGGGCACGCAGCTGCAAACTGACACTCTCAACTGGTGAGCGGGTGACTGGCAAATTGTCACGCTCTGCTCATGCTCCTCTACACACAGCATTATGCTTACCTGGCCCCAGAATATTATCGCTTTACAAGTGCAAGTCAATAAAACCAGTCAATAAAAAGTGTACACACAGCCCAGGAGTGGGAATTACAATGAAATTAATAAGAGAGATGGGGAGAGAAAGACAGAGAATCTGTTGTGGAGGGATAAACAGTCTGTGCTTCTCTCCTGAATAGTGCTGAATGTTTTGTTTTTTTTTTTTACATCTCAAAATACTGTTAAAAAACTCTGTAAACACTTGAGTGCTGTGTAGATATGAATTTCAATTTATAGGCAATTTGATGGCTATAATGGTAACTATGAGGTTCCATTCTGGATTAGATTTTGTACGATTTACAATGGGTGGCACCCAAACAAAAGATGCACAGATTTATAAAATCAGCTTATACTGGGGCCACCCTTGAAGCCAAGATACTCTTTGATGTGCTGATCTTCCAGATGGCCCATATATAAAGCCTTGTAAAGGGCATCCTCAAGGGGATAACATGAGATTGTCTTCCTCATCACGTATAAAAATAAGTTGCTCTCAGTTGGATGTAGAGCTACTACAAACCCCTCAGATACCTACTCCTTTCACCCACCATAATTCCCTATTTCAGGACTTGCATTTATGAATTGATCCATATATCAATTATGCCAGCTTAACAGTACCATAATCATGTCACTTACACTTTTGCAAACTCTAGAGACATAACAGCATGAAACTAAGTGGCCCACACCAACTTCTAAACCACCTGATAAGCCCTGTTATGGGTTAATTCCAGGTCTTACTAACTCAACAGTTTTATAGATTTAGACAAAGCCACTACAGCTCTTTGTGAAAAATCCTACAGCAGTCTACTTCTCACAGCATCAGCAAAAAGTTCTCCTGGACTTTAAGAAAATCCCACTGTACTAATGGTTCATATTTTGCCCTGATATCCCACATACATAATTGATAGTTACTGCCTGGATCTTCCTCGCACTTTTCCATGCTGCACTAGGCATGGCTCTGAGGGCTGTGGTACAAGACCAACATGTCTGTACCACACAGTGCTCAGGGAGTGTGACACAGTTGTGTGACAAAGCAATTGTGAGGGCCTGAGGTGACAGTAAGCAAATCTATCAATACTGCTACAGAATATTCTAAAATGGAAATAAAAATGATTTTTCAGATAATCCTAGACTGCTTCATCAGAGCAAACAGTAAAAAATGTTAACCATAAAGCCAGAAGAGAAGATTAAAAGGCGGCAGTGGATGGAACAACACGAAGTATTTAGGAGGGAATATATGGAATTATATTTTCTTTCTAATTCCTGCTATTACTACTATTAAAATAGGAAAAAGGCTTTAGAAGAATTCCTATCAGAGAATAAAATCAAACTGAAAGGAGAAGATAAATGAGGATCTGAAGAGCCACTCTTTGATGGTGGAAAAAGGTGAAAATTAAAGCAAAGCAATTAATGCAACAGTTAACTTTCTGAAGGAAACAACATCAGGAAGGCCAAAGCTACCCTGAATTCAGGTCAAATAACATTGAGTCAGAACATTGTTTCACAAATCTGAAATACAGTGTTAACTTCTGGGCTTTTTTTAATCTGAAAACTGCCAGAATACAATTAAAAGTGAATAGCCAAAACCAGTGTCAGCACCAATGACACTAGGAGGCCTAGGAAGACTGTGTTCCATACCTGAGCTCTCTAGTGCCAAAAAAAGCACAAGCTCCAACTTTTTTCATTTTTGGGAGCCCTAGTAATAATCTCTTTCATTATCTAGTTTCCTGTCTTCTTTGTGAGATTTGTAAGAACCCTGGTACTATGAGAAAAAGAAGCACATCTAACATATGACAGCTTCTGTTAAGAGACAGGATTGAATTGTCCCCTGGATTTCCTGCCTCGCAGCCCCACCTGCTCCCTCGGTCAAGCATGGGTGCCCACATTAACCTTTCATCTTGATAAACTGTCAGAAAACAACTCACTTCTATTTTTTCCAGGTTACTTTCCTTGTAATTCGTAGAGGTAAAGAGAGTATGCACAAGGTTTGGGCTGAAAAGGAGGAATTAAAATCTCTCCTCATACCAGAAAGCCACCGGCTTGGTTCAACTATTTAATGATATCTTATTTATTCCACCATCTAGCTTCAAATTTGGGTCACAGTGGACCCACGACTGACTAGCGAGCCAACAAAGAGGCACCAGCAGAGCAATTGCATCATCTCTTCCGTAGGGAATCAGGATTTATGGAAAGGGGGAAAATCTGTACCTGTTCCTGAGCTTGTCTGTGCATGCTCGCCTGTATACGTAAGATTAACAACAATTTTGTTGATTGTTTCAAGTCCACTACAGACAAAACATTTAATATTTGTTAAAATACTGTTTGCTATGCATCAGTACTTACGAATAATAATTATTTCCTCTTTAAAACAGGTAGCAGTGTCAAAGTCTGTTTTGAGGTAGCATTCTGGCCCAGACTGTGAGAATAAACAAAGCTGGAGTAAAAAAAAAAATCTAAAATATCCTGGGGCAAAATACTGCAAAAAGCAATTGAGTAAGAAATACATACAGTAAAGCAAACATCCAACAGTTGTTCCTTGTCATGTTGAGTATACAAAACATATTTCAATCTTATGTATTTTTTTCAAAACATAAGATAAACATACTTATCATCCTCAGCCTAATAATTACTCAATGCTATCTAGAGGACTGCTGTTAGCAAGTTCTAGGAAAGAGTGAACACTCTGTGCTGAAGTTGGGAGCCCACGCCTGCAACAGTGACTGGCAGAGCAACCAGCCTCGGCAGCTTTATCTTGCTGGGATACAGACAGATGCTGCACTGCATCCTGTTTTCTGGTAAATCCTCTGGAAGAAAAGATTCCAAAACAAACCAAACACCTACAGCTACATCAACAGCCAGACCCAAGGGAGCGGGGAAGAAAGGGGAGTCCTGGCACACCTTGCCTGTCACTATTGGACAAATTCCCTTCCCACAGATCCTGCTCTCCCTTCTCATCAGACTAGGCAATGAACAAGACAGTTCAATGAAGGGACTTAACACTCCCTACTTCCATTACTCTCGCTTAGACATCTGCCTCTACTCCAAAAATGTACCAGGTCATGACACTTAACTGCACTGTTGTATCATTTTGGTAACGACATTGCACATTGAAATGGTATTACCCATGGTTAACAGAGAAGCTCAACGCACAGGGCAGTGCTGGGAGTTCCAAAGTATGGAAGAACACCTTAAAAACAAGGTTTTGGAATGTTTCTCTGTGCATTTAGTGTTAACGACCAACCTGATGCTGCTTTTGCATGTAGAACAAAACATGCTATCCATTTACCAAAAATGCACCTACCCAAAATATGCACTGAAGCCTTAAAGATTTAAAGCACTGGGGTACAACAGATTTTATGAGTAAGGGAGAAAATTGCAACTCACGCTCAAAGTATTTCAGTCTCATATCATCTAGTACAATGCATATTGCTACTTAAAAGTAGCATAAAGGTGTACCTACTTATTGATACACAAAACAAAACTGAAACCTAACTGATTCAGAAGTTAAATCTTCCTATAATGTGCATTCTCCTCCTCCTGTTTACCACCTAACAATTACTTATGTGTCTGCCTTGGAGGATGCTTTCCCGACCCCTCTTATGATTTTGATCATTATAAAAGCACAACGCAGGGAGAAAAGATCCTGCTCATAATGTAAGATAAAGGCAATTCTCTGCCTTTGCAATCATTCTTAAAGAAATCCTGACTGATCACTTTCACATCCTGACTAAACAATTGAACAAAAAATTTCACCAGAAAAAAATACTGTTCTGCTGTTTGTAACTAAAGAAGTAACTCTTTACTCTTTCAAGTCCCATACCTAATGTACTAAGCTCTGACAAATGAAAAAAAAATGTGTGAAAACCACATAGGAAAGTATAAAACTGTACACATGCTGCATGTGGAAAGCAATTTGGACTTCATCACACTTGTTAACGGTAATCATAAATGAAAACTAATCACTACCTTAAACAAGATACTAAATAATAACAACAATAATGATGATTATCAGTTTTATGGAAGCTTGTTTGCTGTTTAGAATTTAACTCCTTTCATAATATAATACTGTACTGTTCAGTTCACGAATGCATGGTAAATGTGTAGAAGTTGCTTCTTGGATGCACATCATCCCAGTAGGTATTTTAGCTTCTTCAAGTAGGTTGGCAGGAAGGTCCCTAATTCCTCATTACTGACTACAAGAATGTTATTAAAAACACAGGGATTGAGATACTGTGTATTAAGTTTATTCCCTTTAAAGCCTCATGGTGGTACATTGCTTCATATATAAAAGTCAGGTCATAATGAAGAGTTCTTGACTGTGTTTCTGAAGAGGTCAACTGTACTTTTACATTTTGGGCAAATATTAAGACATACATGTCTGCAAGTAACACTAGATATGTGTTTGATAACATATGTAGAATAAACTACTCAGTTTCCTTAGCTTTCAGCATACAGTGAAAGATACAACAACCCTCTAACAGCACAGGTATCCTAATAAAGTTAAATAAATGAGAGGAACACCAAAAAAAGAGCTGATCTTTTAAGGAGATGTCACTAGCTAAATTTTACAAGATGTGCACATTGAACTGTTGTTTAACAGCCAAAATTAGCACCTCCTCTTACACATACCATCCTGTAACAGGACTTTATCACAAAATTGCAATGGTATTGCACTACGTAACTGGAGTATGATTTACCCAAAGCCAATCAAAACCACTGTACATATGTTCATTCAGCAAGTAACAATGATTAATCAATTAATCTCAGCGAACACTCAAGTGTCTAAGATCCTGCTCCCTGTCTCGGAGTCTCTGCCTGTATTTCATAACAGAAAGAAAGCAACCAAAGCTTCCCATGGGAAGTCCAGAGCCTTGAAAGCTGCTGTGGGTAGGTGGAAGCAGTCCTGTTCCACACAGCAGGTGAGCAGAGGGCTGCTCTGAGTGCCTGGCAACACTGTGGAACTCTATCCCTCATTATGTTTTAGAAGACTGATTCCTACAGAACAGTTGAAAATACTGAGAGGAAATAACAATTCCCAACACTGAGCCCTACAGTCCCAGAGTCAAAAAGGACTGGAGGCGTGTGCCCTCTGCTCAGGCTGCCCAGGAGCCGCCTCCTGTTCAGGGTGCGTGCTGCTCTCCAGGCTGTCTCTTGGAAAGCTCTCCTGCTGGGCTAAGAAGCAAACCTAGAGAACCGCGAGTCCAACTTTACTGGGTGCCAAGTAATCTGCACCTTTTATTTCCCAGCTGTAGCACTGGGTTCAATAATTTCAATATTGCAATTATCCTCAGGGTAGATTTTACTCCTCCGATTTGTAAGAAACAATGCAACTCAAACTCAATTCAACTAAATTAGACATAAATACCACTCCAAGACTGAGCCAGAAAATTTATTTCTTAGAGGCAACGTTTGCCTTTTGTTCAGATCTATGGGCCAGGGATTTGACTTTAAATTTTATGTAATTTTGACAAGGCCTTATAAATTTTGAAGAAGCAGAGGGTTGAAGAAGTCCAGTACCTGAAACCACCTTAATAAAAAACCCCTACCAAACAAAAACCAGGTAACTCACTTGAAACTGACCACCCATCTCAAAGAAACTGAGATCTGAATGTTGTCTCATTTAACTAAGCAAAAAGCAAAATGCAAGTAGACAGTACAGCAAACACTAAAAGCAAATGCTTTCTATTCTATCCATTTTGAGGTAGTAGGGTGATGCAGCATTATTTCTCAATAAAATTTGTTATTGATATCCACACTGACATTTGTAATATTAAGTACTGTAAAAAACAGTATTCCAACATCACAAGCATTCTGACTACAAATACATAAATTGTAAGTTCTAAAACTACAAAGAAGAAGATTTTAAGGAACCAGCAGATGTTGCTGGAAGCACTACTCTTATGGACAATAAAAATCCCTATACTTAATAGTTTGAAAACCTCTTTTGCTCCCCTGTGGAGCAGAGCATGAAGCCTCAAATCTTCACTGAAGCCAGCCTGCAACAAGGGTAGTTTTCCAGTACGACTTAGAGGGCATGTCCTTAATTTGGGTCTTTCATATTTCATTTTAATTAAGTTGAATATGCACATTAAATAAATTTAAAAAAACAAAAACAAAAACAAACCAACCAGAATCACTCTTCTCAGTTTTCTCACAATTTGCCTAAAACTGAAGTTTTTCCAATCTGTCCTCTGTACTTTTACCAAACAGCAATTTAATCTTGCAGAGG
Source organism: Leptocoma aspasia (assembly GCA_013399835.1). Lineage (NCBI taxonomy): Eukaryota > Metazoa > Chordata > Aves > Passeriformes > Nectariniidae > Leptocoma > Leptocoma aspasia. Next base: position 29,082 of record VXAX01000387.1, read on the forward strand.
TCAGCAAAACACTAACCTGGTTTATTTCCAGCAGTAATGCATGAATTTGTCTTTTCTTCAATCATGTGTTTTCCACTGGTCTATTACAAACATTTCGCTTTCCTCTCTCCCCTCTCATTCTGCTTTTATTTTAAAATACTGTTCCATCTGAACTTTGTGCAGTTTAAATTCTCCTCCAAACTGCATTCAACTTCCGTTTATTTTTACCCACTGACCTTACCTAAACTATGAAAATACTTAGCAAAGATAAAAATTCAGTTGGTCCAATGCTGAGTTTGATTTAGCAGGAGAGAAGAAGAAAATGTACGAGCATATATGGGTAATTATTTGTTTTATGAGATGTAAGTCATTCAAGTTGGAAACAGGGAAAAGGTTTCTCCTTCCCTGCTTAGATGTCTCTGCCCCTTGGGTCACGCATACACTGTGTTTATAGGTAGGAGCGACAAACCCTACTCACACTTCAACCCAAAAAAACTCCGGGACTGCGTCAACGCTATGTGGGAGCCGTCACATGGCTGTTGGCCTGCCGCCGGCTCGCATTCTGCTGGTTCAGAGTTTGTTCCCTTCTATTTGCAAAGGGCCGTGTGGACACACCGCAGGGAAAAGTAGGGTAGAGGCAGCGGGCGACCAGGGCAGGGGCAGCGAGCGTGATCGGGGCAGGGGCAGCAGGTGATCAACGCAGGGGAAGCCGCGGGTGACCTGGCGGGAGATGATCGGGGCAGGGACGGCCCGTTCCCCCGCAGTGCCCTTCACCGGGCCCCTCAGAGCGCGACCGGGCAAGGACCGACACGAATTCCAGCGCTCCTCCC
>VXAX01000387.1:30765-70012 GCA_013399835.1 Leptocoma aspasia
GGGGGAGGCGGCGGGGGGGCCGCGTGCCCACGGCAGGTGGCGGCGAGCACGTGGCCGCGCGCGGGCACACGGTCCCGCATCGCCCCGCGCGCCTTCCCAACACCCACCCGCCACTCGCGTCCCGCCACCGCCAGGCTGCGACAAAACCGGGGGGATCCGGGTCATCCCCAGGCAGAGCCGGGCTCCGGCCGGGCCGGCGGAGAGACCGCCCGGCAGTTCCCGAGACCCCGGCCGCGGGCCCGCCGATCCCGTAAATCCGTCCCCACGGCGGCGTGCCCGCGGGTCAGCCCGGGGCAGCCCTGCGGGCGGAGCTGGGGGACGCGCCGAGAGCTCCTCGCGCACACGGGCTGTGACACCCGCACGCAGCCCCTGCCCGGCCCGGCAGGCTCCGGCCCCCGGCGCTGCCCGGAGCTGGCAGCTCCCGCGGGAGCGCTGCCCGCCCGCCTTTATGTGACCTTAACGCGGATTTCTGTGCATAGCGCCAAGTAGGAAACGCCGGTGTGTGGTGCCGCGTTAGGCTTAAGCCTGTACTTTTTTTTAAAAAAAAGTTATTTCAGTAAGTTAGTTTAATTCAGATCCAGGCTTTTTCCCACGCTAGTTAAACACAAGACCGCTTCCATGCTCCGCGTTTGCGGGGCAGATGGCAGCAGTGATTTATAAAACAGACATCGCATTCTTTTTTAATTAAGTATCCTTGTAGATTTTATCTTCCCTGAAATTGACAGGAGCACATAAGACATTACATTAGTCTGCCAAATCATACGTGCCCTTTCGACTAACAGCTTGTAGAAAACCAAACCGTTTCCCAAAGATTAAAACATATTAAAAAAAAAGTGGGAGAGCGAAGTCTGGTTTTGTAACCTATGGCCAGTTCCAGCAGTTATGTTTTTTGGCTATATGTAATACACCTTTGGAACTTGGCAGCTTTGCGTGAAATGTTTTACTTACACAAATGAACTCGGCCAGTGCTGCCGTTCCTAATAAATAGATTAATTTTGCTGTTAATAAAAGTATACAGCCAAGTGCTCTAATTACATTGTAATTGCTTTACCTTTTTCTCCAGAGTAAAAGAAGTTCAGTCTAAAGATGTTTATAAAAGGTGTTTATTATAAAATAAGTAGGTGAGGGCTGATACTGCCATGAAGCATGATGGATTCTGTGCAGCATGGAGGATGTATCCGACAGAAGTTACGAGGCCACTTTGTATTTATACATGTGCCATGTATTTACACACCATGCAAGTGGCAAGTAAATGTGAAGGTAGAACTCGTGAACTCTGAGCAGTGCTGTGAATGTAACAGATAAATAAACCTTTCGTTTGTTATTTCAAACTTTTTTTTTTTTTTAAATTCAAAAGCAATACAAAGACCTGTAAGTCAACTGATAAATGACTGGAAAAAAAATCTCAGATAAATCTTCTGCCCCATAAATAACTCAGCACTTTCCTAGTTACATGCTGCCGAACTGAACAATACAAAGAGTGCCTCTTAAAATAAAAAATCCTCACCATTTCAGATTTTTGGCGCTTTCTTTAGAAGCAGTTCCCTAAAATTTTGTTCTTCCACTTATGTCGCTCTTCTAAATATAGCACTTGGGACTTTCGCTATGTTTACAGTGTCATATTCCATGAATAATCCTAACAGATAATAGTTTGTTGATTTTAACTTTGACTGCTCCTTTTATTATTGCTGTTGATAGACAGCTGTTAAAAGGAGCCCTTAAAGGCGGTAAGTACCAGGATTGTAACTCCTCCGATGAATCACTCCAACGAAGGATACATTTATTAGCAAGGCAAGTGTTCTAGTTAGCGCATCGTTCTCTCTTTGGAGATAAAGAGCACTCCCCGCTACCTTTTCTGAGCCTGTTAGCGCTACGAACACGGAAGTTTACAGTATGGTTTGCCCCCTCCCCTTATTGTAAGGATAATTGAGGCTTTTCTTAAAGGGTACCGTGTTTAACACCTGGCCCAGCTGCTAAGTAGTGCCAGATCTCAGTTGGATTTTACTTGAGTGCTTTACTTAGTGGGACTAAGGAAAGGCAACCATAAGGCAAGAGCAAGCCAGTGGAATCCTAAACTCAATTTCAGAGCCCTTGAGAAAATACCTCTCCAGTTTGAACTCCACCTCATTTCTGCTCTATAGTGCTGGCCTGAGGCATTGTAGCTACTAGGGACTCAAGCCCAGGAGGAGACCTGAAGGGCCTCAGCTAAGCATAAAGTAGCACGAGCATATTGTTGCAATAACAGTATTCAATGGAAAGGGAGCGAGCCAAGTTGTCTCCAGGCAATGCAGGTAGCAAGCTTAGATTGGCTTCCCAGACAGACAAGTCCCATTTCTTTTCACCATTTGAACTTGTGCTATACACGTCATTTATTCAAATGTTCATCTTCCCCCCACTTTGCGCCTTTGGCTCAAAAGCCACTCTGTGACACTGCGGCAATCTGTGAAAAATTCCAGGTCACCGGGGAGGGGAGTAGTGGTGCTCTAGCGAGAGAACTCCAGTAAAAAAAAATCACCTCTGCTCTCGAATACAATGGGCCATTATTGACCTGACCAAACTGCAGCGAGACCTCAATCATGCCACCAACACCGATGTGCTCAGAACCCGAGGGAAGCTGAAAGCACTCTTTGCGTTTGTATAGAGTTCTCTAAGGGTGGGCTACGGCAGATCCCTAGACCTTTGCTTGTAGGAACTCTAAGGTGCCAGTCCTCCCCGGAGAATGCCTCCTCTGAGTCAATTCAAAGGATCTAGTCGGCTAGAGATTCCCCTGAGCAGAGGTGAGGAACCGCGGTGGCTGGCAGGGAGGTGGCAGAGCTGGCAGTGCTTGTCCCTGAGCTGGGACTCAGAACAGCTCAGTTTGCTGGTGCTCGGTACGACGACAAGGAGCAGAAGAATGAACCTAAATTTAGAAGCCTTTTTGCTTCCTATGCTGCAAACATTTGGCATAAGCAAGAATCCAACTCAAAACCTTCAGCAAGGCTTCTTTCTTGTAGATCTTTGCAATAGCCTACAGCACTCAGTAGGCAGAGATGTGGCATAAGATGTCAAAAGCACTTTCAGCAGGAACTAATTTTGGCAGTTTCATTCTGTAAAAAGTATTGCTGTGGTGCTAGTACATCGTCTGTCACCTCACCACATCTTGAAACTAGGCCACCGTGCAGCCAGACACAAGAGTCATGGAGCCCAGAAGGAAAGGAGATGAGAAACAGTGGAGTGTGGAGCCAGTTCCTTGAAACTTATAAACATTTTATGTTAAGACTCTAATCGGAAAACAAGCCCCTTGTGCAAAAAGACAAGCCCACACCGGTAGCCAGACTTCTTTCTGCTGCTCTTGGGCTGACTTTCAGTGATTCCTGTGTTGCTGGCCACACTGGGTGTGCAGCAGGCAGGGGAGGTGCCCCCTCTTGCAAGGCAGCCCAGAGCCAAGCGGCTGTTTTCTGCAATAAGGTGCAATTTCTTAACCCGAATGTGGGTTTTGCTGGAAGGGTGCTTGTCCCTGGGGACAGCCAAGTGGATGGAGTCTCATATTTCCTGCGGGCTCCTCCGGGCTGGCTCGGGCTCAGCTGGGCAGGATTGCCCTCTAGAGGGACGGCAGGGGGGCCGCGGGTGTCCGGCTGGACTCCAGCGGTGTCAGGAGTCAGGCACTGACTCACCCAAATCGGGCAGATCCTTAAATTAGGCAGCTTGGAATTCACCTTAAATTATTTAGGCATATATTTGATATAAATAAACTTCAAAGAGACTGAATCTATTAGGGAAAAAAAAAAAAAAAGAATTCAGGTTCCAAAATCTTCTGCCTTGAATTAGAAGAAAGGCACCATTAAAAAATCGGTCCAATTAACTCATCTGATTTGCAGTAAAATGTGTTCTGCAATTCAAAGTCTATAAAACGAAAATATTTAATGGCAGATAAAGCAACTTGATAACAAACTTTGCATACCTCCATGCTCTTCACAGCCAGTCCGACTGAAAGGACATGTATGGACACATTGCACAGGAATATTTGGAACCTCTGTTGGCCCACAGGCAACAATACTGAACAAGTAACATGCTGCGGGCAATATCCATACATTGCTGTAACCCAGGCAGAGATGAACAGTGGCAGACATCTGAACTTTATTTATATTTTTAAACTTCCTGTGGCTGCAAGCAGTGTTGGAGGGTTCTGCCAGCAAAATACTACACTAGTTGGGAAACACTCGTTTAGAGTGCCAGTTAATATAATTGCCTTTTTTTTTTTCTCCAAAAACAGAATTGTTACATGATACTCTGGGATTTTTTTAATTTTATAGCAACACTGCTTCTTGTTCTTAGATACAACGATGGATGCCACTGGAAACTTCAAAATTTGCTGTTTAGCTAGACTTCACAGAGATGGGCAAGATGTGTAATTGTGTTGCTTGCTGAATCAAGGATATCAAAATAGAGAATATAAATGGCATCTTTAGATTTAAAAACCAAGTCAGTTCATCTCCAAGTGCATGTGGGTTGGAAATCTTAAGAGTTTAGGTCACAGAGAAAAAGTTTCAAAAAAATGAACACTCATTATAAGAAAACCCTTTTCTAGCCTGAAGTAGCACCACAGTGTACTGGCAAGACAGCAGATATGTAACACTTGAGCACCAAAGGAAGAAGAATTTTATATAAAAGCTTAAAATAAAAATCAGATCAAAACCTAAGTGGGAGAGTAGAACAGAAATGTAAAGGAGTTTCAAGAATAGAGTAACTCAATCCAGTGAGCAACCTAAATTCTCCTTCTGTGCTGCAGCAGTTTACTTAGACATCAGTTGCATCCATAACTGTTTAAAAACTGACAAATCTGAGCAACTTCACTCTTGGAAGCATAAGCCTCTTTTAATCTCTTGGCAATGAAATTGCAGTTCTCTTTACTCTATGTTAGTTCAGCCAAGAACTGCGCCATTGTGCGCTATTTCACAGCTTTGCATTTAAAAACAAGTAATGCTCACTTAATGCACAGTCATCCTATTATTGACACCATAACTAAATCTGAACGATCAAACATTTATCCCATAAAGGTCTGTTTGCCAAGTTCTGTTTTACATCCAGAAGAGGTAAATACAGCCTGGAAAATCCTTTCTCCCAAAGACGTCCACATCTCCCAATCGAGTGCAAACAGCACACGCTCCTTTGTGTGCTTAACACTCAGTTCCATATCTTGCCCATTACATGGAGAAAGAACATTTTGGACCAGTTGCATAGTCTCATACCTCACTTAGATATGTATGTTCAAGTGCTTGCAACAATATTAGAAAAAAAGAATTGTGAAGCAACATAGAAAACTAGGTTTCTTTGAGAACTCAGCTGGATGATTTAGCTTTTTTAAATTATATTTTTAGGGGGTTTTTGTCTGCAAACATCTGTTGTTCTTAAATCAAAGAAGCAATATGCAGATTGTAGGAATCCTCTTTGTTTCAGGTCCCGAAACTGAAACAGCCTTTGTTGGTTTTTTGAGGTCCAGCTGCTTCTGTCATGGCCAGCGTGCTATACAGTCCTTTTCACAAAAAAAGTTGCTGTCTTAGAAGCAGCTAGGGATCCTCCCTTCTCGGTCTTTACTCTCACTTACTGTTGGGAAGCTACTCCTGAACCTTGCTCTTTGGGTAGATAAGAATCTTCCCTTCTGAATTTGCATTAACATGGATCTCTGGTTCATGGCTACTTGATGCCCTAATCCACCTAGTTATAACCCATCTAGTATAACCTAGTCATACCCTACAGCAGTGCCTTTGAGAACAATCATGAATTTAAAAGGTGAATGCATTTATCCAACAGGAATTTCCCTTTGATATTGGTGAAAATTCAATCTGGACTGAATTTTTAAGAAAAACTGTAGGTATGGGGACCTGAGTTTACAGAAAAAACCCCACCTGCTTAGTGGTTATTACTACAATAGAATGTGATTGAAAGCAATTACTTTTCATAAAAGTTTATGTAAGAAATACTTCTAATTATTAGTAATGTGACCACTTTTAGCAGCAGCAGTCATCTTTAAAAAATACTAGATGTTTAAATCTGACTGTTTTTCTGCAAAGATAACAGCATATTCCATCTAAAAGCCATGTATATTGCTTGTGGTCTTACATAATGTGAGCAGAGGTAGGGACATTCACATTTTTATACTTTGGATATAAATAAAATTGTTTGATTAAAAATAAATCTTACTAATACAGACATTTTTTCTGTAATGTTCTCCCGCTAAACCCATTTTTATGAAAATAACGATGCAAGCAACTAAGTGTAATTGTAGAAAATTATTGCTAGTGATTTGCATATGAAATACACACCTTTTACAGCCTCTAGTAGCATTGTTCAAAGAGCTTATAAATAGTACAGCTGAAATGCTGCAAACAGAAAACAGTTTTCGATGGGCACATGCTATGAATGAAGAAATGTTCAGACACAATGTGCAACTTGGAGAGCTTTCATCAAAACTAGCCAAGAGGGAAAAATGCCTCATTTCCTAACCACGCTGTGTTTTGGATAAGCTGGTCACATAGAAAAGCCATCATGCTCCTCTGCAGAGAGTAAAGCTTCTTAAAATAAGGGTTAATATTTTTTTCTGGGGGGAAAAAAAATAACCTAATCTATTGGTACTTGTTGAGATTTTTCTAATGGCTTTGCATAATATTTAATTTCTATAGTTTGACATTTAATAACTGCTAAGATTTGGACCTTGCAATTGAGGCCAGTCATTTGCTGTAGTCATGGAAAGCATAGAAAAGTCTAGTTTTAAGATATTGTTTTTGTTGCAAGTAAAATACTCACTTCCGTGTACAATTTTAAAACTAAAAATGATGAGCATTGTTCTAATAATAAAGCAGAGTATTTTCAATCTTTGATATTTGGGGCAAGGGGTGAAGGGAGGAAGACACAGTGGAACAGGGTAAAGAAGGAAATGTCAAAGTAAGATTTTTATAATGTTGCTGCAAAATTGCAGTTCTCCCACACAATATATCAAAATATGCCTCAAATGGAATTTAATGTAGAAATTTCTTAAAAACCAGATAAATCTGAGAACTACTGTTTTAGTTATGAGTGGGACACCTGCCTGTCACTATTAGCCAAAAGGAATGTTCTTGTATGATGCGATCCCTCTTTTCTCCTGCAGACAGACTTGCAATTTCACCATGTGAAGACGGTAGAACACTGCTTTCCAGTTTTGTAGGGAAACTGTCTTGTTGCTCTTTCTATTTTGGAAAAATAGATTGCCTTTCCTCAAGAGATGCACACCGACTAAAGCATTTTGCATGAATTTAAGTCAACTTCACACATTGCAGAGAAGGAATCTCCTACACAGGGGGGAGCCCGAGCATTCTCCGGCTGCTGCCGGGGGCTGGGAATCCGGCAGCAACGCCGAGAGCTGCGGGCAGGGTCACGCACAAGTGCATGAAGGGCTGGACAAAGGTGACTGCACGAGGCTCTGGTGTATCGATGCCGATTTGTCACCCTCTTCTCCCCCTACAGCAAGCTCTGTACTTTATATTTTTGTTTATTTTAAAGGCATTTGCTGTAAGAATTTTAGCTTAATGGCCACTTTCTCTTAGCTTTAGAAAACCAGGCTTAGCCTAAAAGAGAAACACGTGAATGCTAATTATGTAAATAATTAATGCATTTTAGGGATTGGTTTCCGAAAGGTGGAAAAAAAAAGATAATTTAATTCAAAGACCGTCAGAACAGGTGACTTTCAGAACTGGAAATATTCTTTCCTTTGAACAGCTTTGAGAGACTGAAAAGCGTTAGCTCTTTATTTTTTGTAAGAGACTGTGCAGGTAAAAGACTTTGAAGACTACAAAGAATAAAAAAAGTTTGATGCCTCACTCTTCTGTGAGATTGAAGTAGCTGACAAGAGTAGTGACAGCCAGTGCTCTGACCCAGAAGCCACTTCCTTGATAAATCTGCAGCATGGCACAGTTGCCTGAGTTAGCCTTTTGTGATGAAAATTCAAATAGTGCCTGGAAGAAAAAGCCACGGGGAGATCTCACCAGCAGGTGTACCCCTGAGAACAGTGGTCTGGCATCCCTAGCACCGCTTGGGGCAAGAAGCACTCCCCAGCAGCTCCAGAGAATGCTTCCTTAATGTTTCCATTAAGCCAAAAAGAGCTTTTCAATCTTTTAGCAACTTCTGTCAAGTTCAACACTAAGTCAAATATGGGCCACGTGTGCATTCTTCCTTGCCAATAAGGCAAGGCACGTGAAGGGCTATATTAAGAGAAGCACAGCCAGCTGATCAGGTGTGCCAGGCCATCAAATCCATGTAGTCGAATAAACCTGGTAAACCCTTTCCTTCTCCTGGCCAGAGGCAGGACCCTTCAATTCCTGGATGGTGTATTCATTACCTGATCCTTTTCCTGCTAACCACAAATTCCACACTGGGGTCAAAGGCAGTATCAGTCCTTCTGCACTGTCTGGGGAACTGCTCAATAGCAACCAGAGTGGTAATTCTCCTGTATGGGCCCTTTTTGGCCACCAAATTCCTCGCAATTCACATACCCCAGCTTCCACATTTGAGGCATCCCATGCTGTCCTCATGGTAATGCAGACAGAACCACAGGGTGGCACACAAATGTGCACATGGAACCCTCCCCCCTGAGCAGCAAACAGCTCCCTTGTCAGCCTAGACGGTGGCTGGTGGTGAGGAGGAGGAAGACACACGGTCTTTGAATAGCTGGAGCTGTTGGGACAGTCTCTCCCCAGCTGAGGCACAGGCCTGCAGGGGTGGGTAGGAGAGAGGTTCTCTTTAAATTGCTGGAGCAGACTGGCCAATCTACCCACAGCTGGGGCCTTGGTGTCTGGCCAAGTCATGAGCACCAGGTGCTGGCATATGATGAGTGTGCTCCATACAAACTTCCACTGCGTGCACCACAGGCACTGGATTTCATTTGGGTCTTTACATGCCTGGTTGTTATCTAGGCTGCTGTAGATCACCTCTACCACTGCTAATTCCCTCAGAGACTGGAAGCTCTCAGTGGTTGTCCAGTCTTGCCTTAACAGTTTACAAGACCACCTTCAAGGGGATACTTCTTCACACTCAACACAAGCAGCCTCCAGAGGCTGCTGATTTTTGCTCCTTTTCCAATCCTTTTGTTGATGCCTCATTCCCTTGTGAGGGATCCCAGCTGCTGGGCTTCCTTGCTCTCTAATTCCTGACTGTTGGCTCCAGTACCACAGCACTGCAGCAGCCAGCTGATAATTAGCTTGCCAGGTTGATGGCTATAATATTTATGTGTATCTTGCAGCTTACTCAGGGATAAGGAGTTGATGATTTCTGTCTCTTTCCCCTCCTGTTCTTGTGACTGTTTTACTGCACAACAGGCTGCCTCTCCAAATCCCTCCTGCTCCCTCCTGGGAGAACCTTTCTCCCTGACTGAGGCCATTTCTGCCTCCATTGTTTCTTCGTGACTATAGGGGTAACTGATAGAGTTGAGAGGTGGGCTAAGCCATGGTGCTTTTTTTAATCATAATGCACTTTTAGTAACTACCTTATACTGTTCATATCCCCCTCACCTGCTTGTAAACATTCTTTGAATGATTTTGCATTTACTTTTAGTAAAGGAGCAAGTCATGCAAATGTGTGTCTTCAGACACAGAGACCATCTCTGCCCTCTAAGGATGCTGAAGACTTCTTGGCAGAGTTAGGCCAGGCCCAGCACAGTGTGAGAAGTTCTGTCCCTTTAGCACAGCCAGGGCATCTTTTTCTCAAGTGTACTGTCACTTTTTCAGGATCCTGCACTTGTTTGGCAATTAGGTCCCACACCATCAGAGGTAAAAACTGTTCTAGATACCTTGCTATCCATGACCACACAACCTCAGGGCACATCCCTGTGTGATATTCCTAAAGACTCAGTTAATCCTAGGAAAAGCTGGATACAGATTCTTGAGACACACTGACGTGAACATTCTGATTACCAAGGAGTGTTCAAAATACTGAAGAGTCGTTGTAACAAGGTTACAAGGTAACAAGGAAAGTAACTACCCTGCAGGAGGCAAAGGGGAAGGTGCTGTTGTTTCCTCCACAAACTGTCTCTCAGAAGAGAGAAAAGGTGTAATTGTTAATTATCTCCACGAGATGGTTCCCAAAGTACTGGGACAGCAGCAACGCAGAGCCCAGATACCAGATTAGGCTCAGGGCCAGTGCTTTCATCATCGTTCTCCAAGGGAAAACACAACCAAGTGCTACACAGCACAGCAAACTGCAAGACAAACCCAGCCTTCAACAAGCTCTCAAATCATCATGTTTACTCTTGAGCATGACAGGGAGTGGGTAAGGGAACAAATAAACCTGCATCAAGAGTGAGTAAGTCAACATCATGACCAGCAATAGCTAAACAGGCATAAAAAGTTCCCTCTAGCACACTCTGGTAAAACATTTTATTGTCTTGAGCCCTAAGTGTCCCATCCTGGGTACTAAAAAGAATTGTGTTGGATGGCAGCTAAACACCTCAGAACTGCTCAATCAGTGCCCCCCCACCATGGGATGTACTGTGGGATTTTAGTTCTGTATAGACAAAGGATGGATGCAGTCCCTCATAGAGATATTTTCTGGGCTGAGATGAAGCACATCTGGGGTTAGAGATGCCCAGCCAAGTTCAATGTGGTACATCCCACCCTCTGTGCCCAGCAGAGAGGAACAGGGAGCAGCATTCCTCTCTATCCAGCTGAGGCAGGGTGAGGCCAGAGGCAGGCAAACAAGGGTTTTTTGTATTTGCATGACTTGCTCCTTTACTAAAAGTAAATGCAAAATCATTCAAAGAATGTTTACAAGCAGGTGAGGGGGATCTGAACAGTATAAGGTAGTTACTAAAAGTGCCTTATGATTAAAAGCCTATTTCCCCTTGGTATTTGCTGGTGCTTCAGCTCAGTGAGCATAAGTGGGGGCAAGGAGACTCTCAGACCAGAAGAGAAGGAGCTTTTTACTGAACTACTTCTGTTCCTGGAACAATTTGAGGCTACAATCCTAAAGGTCAAAAATACTGTGGGAAACTGAAATTGATGCCACCAATAAAAGACATAATTTTAGTAGATTTTTCTAAAAATCCCTAACCATTAACAGATAGAGGAGTGTCTCCACACTCTACCTCAGAGAAGAGCAACAGTGAGAAAATTTGTGGTTTGAATTAAAGACAGTTTAATAGATAAAAGGGGGAAACATGAAAACAAAACCATGAAAAACAAGCAAGGAAAAAGCCATCACTACTAGTTGATTGATGCCCAGACAGACCCCACGCAACAGACCCCTGGAACATCTCCCCTCCCCATCCCCAGTTTTTATTGCTGAGCATGATCTTGTACAGCACAGACTATCTCTGAGGTCAGCTGTCCCAGCTGTGCCCCCTCCTGCCCCTTGCCCACAAGCAACCCCTCACTGGGTGTCAGTGTGAGGAGCAGAGAAAGCCTTGGCACCGTGCAACCACTGCTGAGCACAGCAGGTGAGCAACGCTGTTTTAGTTACACACCCAAAACATGGGACTGTATAGGATACTACGAAGAAAATTAACTCCATCACAAGTGGGATGCAGTAGATCAGGACAACTTCTTTATTTTAATTTGGTTTAAAAAGCAGCTGAGACCTCGTCCTGTATTTTGTGCATCTGTGGAATGGTGCAGCAATTCCATACTGGTGATAAGTTCAGAGGAGCAGCCACCAGGAATGTCTGGTTGAGTAGCTGGGTGACTGAAGTAAATGGTGTGAATGCCTTCCTCAGACCACAGGCCTCTCTCTCCCTGACCTGCTTTAGAGGTAGGTGGGGACAAGGAACCAAGGAGACAAAAATAACATCATGACCAGACCAGAACAGCCCTAAGGTTACACATTGCTCAGAAACTGTATGAGGTGTGAGGAGTACATTAGTACACAGCAATGTCTAATTCACCCGGAGCCTGACAGATGGGTACAATACTTTGCTTGTAGTTTACCTGGAGGAAACAAGACAACAAAATTTCTGAAGAATTACAGGCAAATACCTTAAATATAAGATTATTTGATAATATTGATAAGGTACAATTCACATTGTTTGCTTGGTATTTTTTTAAATTAAGGTTGAATTTTTAAGAGCAATCAGAACGTTCTGGTGATAAAAATACAAAAAAAAAGTGATTAATTTTTGGTGATTCTCCTTTATTGGTAAGAAGTACAAATAAAAACTTGTGTGAAAAAATAAATGAGGTGTACATAGTTTGCAGTGTGTTTGGTATTTCTTTCATACAGGTGAGGTGACTCAGAATGTCTCCAGTAACCCAAGCTTCTTGCAACCCTAAATCATTATGAACCAATTAACATAAATGTAAGACAAAGAAAAGATGATGAATGGCTCTTACTTCATGTAATATATAAAAACAAGAGCCAAAGAAAGCTGAAATATGACTCTGGTTGAACTTAGGTAGTTCTTTCAAGCATGTTTTTTATTAGGAGAACTTCAGGGAACTTCATGGGTAACTGCCTGGAATAAACCACGCTTCTCTGTACTTCTCTTCTGTCTTCAGCCTTCCTGCTGCAGTAACAACTGTAACTTGGGAAGAAGTTTCAGAGTCTTGGGAAGAGAGAAAAACCTGCCAGGGCAGGAAAGAGAGGAAGTGCAAATAAGAAGGGGTCTGGTGTTGAAGCCATTCTCCAGAACAAAGTGAGCCCTGAGTTCTGGATGATGCTCCTAAACAAAGACTGTGACTCAAGGTTGCTTATTATACATAAAATATCATGGTATAATGTGGGCAGAATGTACACAGACTATTATGTACATTACACAGGATGTATTTTGAGTATATTTTTAGAGTATAGAGTTTGTATTTTGCATTTGGTGGAATGCAACACGCTGATCTATGACAAACAAGCTGTGCGACGGGGAGGGAGTGCAGGGGGAAAAGGAGGGAGGAGAGAATTTAACAGAAATAACTCCACTTAGTGTTTGAGTGAGGGATGTAATGAAATCTGTTTGCTGTGCTAGCTGTCTCCAGATTGGGCTGTAATTACACCACAGAAGGAAGAAAGGTAGCTGAGTCTCAATCTAGATCATTTATGTAAACTCAGCCTTCTTGTCAACGGCATTCTCAGATTGCACGAGTGCAAACCACAAAAATCATCTCCTATGTACAAAACAGAGACAGTCTCAAATTGCAGGCTTCTGATACACCTTATAAGCTGTCTGTAATTGGACTTGAAAATCCAACACACTGAGGTTCAAAACTTCTCCAGGATTTTCTGCATTTTATTCAGTGAAGTGACTACTCACAGAGGAGCATTCCTGCTTCCTTTTTGCCAAAGGCTGATGTCTAGCCTTATAAATTAACATTTATTTGGCTTAAATTAACACAAGTGTCACAAACATAGGAAATTCTTTTGTGTAAGACTCTGTTGAAACAAACTGCTGGATCTGAGGGAGGGATATTCCCTCTCACACAAGAGTTGGAAAAACCTCATTCTTTGACCCAGAGCAACATTTTACACAGGCACAGTATAAACTCCAGGCACTCAGTTCCCTTAACAGAGCCAAATTAATATTTGATTAAATATTTTAAAGCTCCTACTTACCATGCTTGACACATTTTCTCAGCAAGTTTCTCAAATACAGAACTCATTAGGCACAGGGTAATTTTACATTTGAATACATAAAAAGAGTGTGAGGAGACGTAACTGCGTGCAGACAGAGGGATTTTCCCCCATTAATCCCCCAAACTGTCCTTCCCCTTGGATAAGGGTATGTTAATTCCCAGCTTCGGCAGCTCACTCTCTCTGGGCAGGTTTGAGCGGGTTTCTTGTGACACCTGGATCTTCACGCCCTTCCATCCCTCCCTCCCTCCCTCCCTCTATCCCTCCCTCTGGCAGGAAAACCACCGGCCTCCGCCCTGGCGCCGTCCCCGCTGGTGCCCAATCAATACCGACTTATTTCCTGTCCATTTGCTGAGGTCACGGAAACGGGACTCATTAATTATTTCTACCGGTGCAGCCTCAAGTGCGCTTCTGGCACGACAAGCGAAAACCCTCTGTGACCTTTTTTCTTTCCTCTCCCGAATTTTGCTGGTGGCGGCGGCAGTGAGCGCGCATTCCTCTGCCGGGACGGGATGAGGCGATCAGAGGTGTGAGGTGGCATTGGTGTCCCCGCTAGGTTGCTTCCACCTGTGGAGGGAGAGATGCTCCTCCCGGAGCAGCAGGTCAGGGAAACCTGGTCACGGCGTAGACAATGTTGGCCAAGGCGTCCCTGGCCTCCGAGGGAGGGAATCGCTCCAGGGCCGCCAGCGCTCTGTTTCCGTGGCAGCGGCAGAGGTCGATGGCAGAAGTCACACCTTTGCCAGCCTTGATCGCTTCCTGCAGCTGTTGGAAAACACAGGCACATCGGTGTGGGGGGGGTTTCAGCCGTGCACAATTATCTCTGGGAGCACAGGGCTTCTACCGCCTCTTCCCGAGGTAAAGGCAAAGCCAAAGCCATCAGACAAAGCCCTTAAATCCTCTCAGCTGCTCTGTTTAGCTCCCCACTACAGCGAAACTGTGTGCAGTGTAAACTATACCACCCATTACTTCATCACCTGAAAGATGCTGGCTCTCCACAGGGCTAAAACTAAAAAAAAAAAAAAATTAAATTTTTAAATATCTGAACATTCATACCTCAGCCACTGCCTGAGAGCTTTTGTTCAGAACTGGCAAACCAGCCATTTGCTCACACTCCCATTTTCTGCAGTGAAAACCTGCATTTTGTGAACACCCATTCCATCCCCTGCTTTTGGAAACCAGCATAGGATGACACAGGTAGAATGACTATTTTGTAATAGGGATTTCTATTTATAAACCATGGGATTACATTGGTCACAGTGGACAAAAGCAAATTTTGTCAGTAAAATGTGGTAAACTATCATACTGAACTCATGTAAACTCCATCTTATAAATAAGGCTGCAGAATTTGACAAAGGCTTGGTGATACACCGTATGAGAAAGAAAATGCTTTCATAAAATAACTCACATTTCACAGCAAGTTGCTGGAAAGATTTGACACTAAATAACTTGGGTAAATGATGGGTTAAATTTCCTATAAAATAATACAAACAAAATTAACAAAATAAACCATATTATTTTACCCATACCTGAACTTAGTAGAAGCTCTAAACAGCTTTTATTAAGGGCTTTTTTATTTTTAATTAGTATTTTTTTGAACAGCATCATGAGACTGTCATGAAACACTATTACATTTTCTGCTCTAAAATACAGATGTTCCCAGACCAACTCCAGCTTGATGCCTCATCCAAGAGCATGGGAACAAAGGCCAGGTGGATCTTTGGGATTTGATTTTTCCAAAAGCATTACAGCATTTCATGGTCTTTAACATGCCCCACATGGCTTTCACAACTGTCTTACATTACTGCACCAGCTTTTTTAAAAATGGATTTTCTTGGATACAGGTACCTATAGTAACAAACTATACAGGGTTCCCTAAGTCATGATTTTCATCAGCTCAGTGCCCAAATTATTAAAAAAATACATCAGTATGACCTTACCTATCCAGTTTAAATCATATATATATATATACACACACATCTTAAAAAAAAATCCAAGATATGACCAAATTGTAAGTCACCCACTTTCTATACATACTTGCATTCATACAGAATGAATGATGCTTCTTATCTGAAACTGGATTCATTATCTGTATTTAAAGATGAAATTAGCTGAAAGCATATTACAGCACTTGAGTGTTCAAGTCCCAGTTCATAAAAATTTTATTCTCCTCTTCAGTTGGAATCTTCCTGCACTGTGTGCTGGAAAGGAAGTTGCCCCAAGGCATAAATGCATCACATAGCTAATTCAATGTGTCTCCTAATGAGTGGGAATCAGCCATATTTCCAGGGCTCTGCAGCAAAGGTGAGGATAGGTGAGATGAGGTGCTCTAGCAGTGTGCAAAGGTGTCCTTTCCTCTTCTTTGAAGTAGAACCCACAGTAGAACCCACACATCTTGAAGCAAACTCTGCTGATTTGCTAAAATCAGCATAAAAAGGATTAGCGTAACTTCTAGTACTCATGGAAGTATATACTGGGATGTAAACAGGTAAGAAAATAGCTCCCAGAAAGTCTCCAAATTGGTCAAAAGCCAGAGAAGCTTAGCTTAGGCATATATATGCTCACATATACATACCATGACTTGGTTGAAAGAGCAGAGTCTGGAAAGGGGGAGAATCCTAACACAAGGACACAATCCATTTACACGCCTGTCTTGCGTAAGCCCTCAGACACATGCACTGCTTTGAAGCCAATACAATCCAAAGCTTGTGTCAAACTATAGGCACAGGAATCACTACACAAAAATCAGACTAATCCGCTGTTGAATGTTTCCCAGCAAAGTTCAAGGAATGTCAAAATGGAAAATACCTGCTTACATGGCAAGCTTTTCAGTTAGAGATCATCCTACAGAGTGAACAATCTACAGGCCTCAAAAACTTACCTGTTTTATATTCCATTTGCAGAAGCAGCTGGTCAACTCAAATAAGCATACACAGAGGCAAAGCAGTCTGAACTAACTAGACTACATACTAGCTCTATCTCAGCAGGGGTTGTAAAAGGGAAAAAAGAAGTACAAATTTGGTTTTTTGTAGAGGGAAAGTTCTTAAAGAAATACAGGAAGTAACTGTAACAAACCAGGCTTCAGCAACCCTGCTGTATGCAAAAGCCCCCTAATTTAAGAGTTCACTTGTACTCTTGGTTATGTTAGTTACATTTTCAGAGACTCTCTCAGATTTTGAGCTTCCATAATTTTATGTAATGAACTTCACAAACTAAGGACTCAGAATAAAAAAAATCAATGTATCCAGTACAGATGCATTATTTTTAAATTTGGATGGGGCAGCTGATTTTTGCAGCAAATAAAAAGAAAAGCAAAATTAACTGCTTTTGTTTTTTACTTTATAAACTTTATTTAAGCTGCCTCATTAATTTATTCTAAATATAAGAATCTGCTCTTTTAGTCTCTACTTATATGGCATATTTAATTTTGTGCATATTTCCACTTGTAGGAACAATTTAATCTACACAACCTTCTTCAGAATGATATTCAGTAATTAAAACTGAATACAAGTCAAAACACAGATTGCTTAGCTACACTTTTCTCCAGTTGAACTGCTAGATATGCTGGAATACTGCATCTTTGCTTTTAAGCTTTTGTTCAGACCATTGGCATTAAAGCCTTACTTCATTCTAGAAGTGCCAAGACTCTGAAAAAATCACCAACTGGGTTTTGGTTATTTAAATTCAGCTTAAAGAATAGTTTTGCAATAGCACAGCCAAGCTGAGGCTCAGATGAGACGTGATCTCCTCCACAACCTATCTGCACTGTTTTGCAATCTGTGCCCTTGCAGAGACTCAAAACTTAACTGAGCAAACCCACACTGGCTCTGCTTTGAGCGAGAGGCTGGACCAGACATCCCCCAGAGGTCCCTTCCAACTTCCATTACTGAATGATTCTGTGAATAGAGTTCAAAGTACCATGTTTCTCAGTCTGTTTGTTTTGAAAAGGCAAAGAAAGGATTTCTCATCCATACCACAGAAGTGAAGGATTTGCTTTTCAGACCAACTGCTCTGGACTGCTGTTGGACAGAACAGCTGAGGGCAGCAAGAGGTCTAAGAGGAAAGCGAGGAACTGCTGGATTTTGGAGACTGAAGAATTAAAGGAGTCAAAAATTAAGCAGGTGTTGAAGTACAAAGTCAACTAATTTCAAATCTTCTCTGCTGAGACATTTCTGCTTCATGAGCCAAAGGAAGGAAGATTCCTTTCACACAGTGCTACCTGTAGGGAGCAACAAATAGGGGGCAGAGTGGGGTGGGATGGGAAGACTCACTGAATATGTGCTGAATATTTTGGCTGTAAGAGACTTTTTATGCAATGGGAGAAAGAGAGCACTGAAATTCCAGATTTTTTTTTCCTTAGTCCAACCTAGGATTATTTCAGTAGCAAAATACCAAAAGTAACTTCAGATTTTTTTGATGTTGTTTTAGAAGGATGATCCTAAAACAGATAATTTGTTATCTACTGAAATCTTTGAATATCATGCATTCTCTCAGATCCCAAAGTGAGCTAAAACATTCTACATTTCTGAAGTGCACAGTACTTGCTGAAACAAAAGGAAACCCCAAAACCCAAAATCTAAATTGATCTGTGGCCGAGTGATGGAATAATGCTCAAAATGTCTGCAGTGTTCTGCACTGGCTTTCCTAAATTTGTTTTCCCTTTTGTGAGAACAGCATGCTTAATAAGCCCTGGTGTTTTAGACTGCTGAAATGTTAACCTTAAAAAAGTATCAACATATTTCATAGGTAGTAGATCAATTTTGTCAAATTTTTTCTTTGTTTTCTAAAGAAGTACTTTGGAATGTTTCAGCATCCATTCCTGTGGCGGGACATAGGGTTGAGCTCTTCCTTCTCAAAAAAACTCTGGACAATAATTTATTTGCATCACTTGATAACATCATAGGATATAATTTTTTTTTTTTTTACTGGCTATATGCAGCATGATATGCTAGCTGAAACTGGGGCAGTATTTATCAAATATTTTCTGACAAACTTTTTCTGTACAAAAGGTAAAGAAATGCATTTTCAAAGGGCCCAAACGCTCTGCAGAAGCCCCCATTAGTAGAGTAGAATTTATTTTCTTTATTCATCTGACAAACAGAAAAAAATTATTTTTACTTCAAACTGTACCCACACTATATATAGGATGAGACCAAACGTGGGGAGGGTCATCCCCAACAGGAGAGGAAAGATGGCCTGCTTACAGGGAACACTGCTGTTACACAGCTCTTATAATACTCTGCCAAAAAATTACAAGCCATCCCAAGACACTGATTGATTGTACAGATTCTTTATTATTTTGGAAGGGACACCAAAGCCTTTCTATGTCTTTCACAATGAACTTAACAAGACCCACTAGTTTTTAAATCTAAACAATGGCAGTTGTGAAGACTCTTTACCCAAAAGCATAATTTTCTTAAATCCCACTAATGCAAATAGTGATTGTTAACTGGCATCTTAGCACACACAAGCAATCAACTTCACATTTATGTTAAAACATGTGATGATTATTTGCTTTAATGAAACAAAAGTTATGCTGGATTCTCACCCCAAAGAAGTGGGAAAATACCCACCCCAAAGAAGTGGGAAAATACCATCTGATTACAAACAAATATGCAACTGATTGTTGGTACTGGATGTGCACCTTAATAATTCAGATATTAATTCCAAAAAATAAGAAAACTGCTTCATCTGAATGGTTTTGGATGCTTTTGTAATACTACTAACACATCTAAACAGCCCCATCTTCATTAAATCACTGACTATGCTGTGTTTTTTATTATATGTAACAAAAGGAGCTAATAGCAGTGGTTGCTCCAAAACAAACAAGACAAATCTTCCTGCAAAACCAACACTTCACAAGCATCTACAAACAACAACCCTCTGTTTTTAACTCTTTGCTGCATTTCAGGAGCAAGAGGGTGAACAGCCTGTGGCCTACAGTCCCATGACACACCTCAGGGTGACTCCCCAGCATGTTATCAAAGCCATGGGGTGACGGTCCCTTACACCATGGGGCTGCAGACCCGCAGCCAGCACTGCACAGGACGGCTGCACTCGCCGTGGCAGTTGGCAGTGGGGTGGGCAAGGGCAGCCCTCTGGCACCTCTGGCTGGCACCTCTGGCTGGCACCGTGCTATTGTTATTTATTAGCGGCACGGCAGTAGGCTACCACTGAGAAACCTCCTTGTAACCAAATGTGACCTTTCCCATTTTTCTTCTCTCTTTCCTACCATATGGGAAGTCAAGGCTTTATTGCCATGCAGTGTATGAACAGCTGGATCTACCCCATCCTGACTCATGCCTTCCAGCACTGTACAAACTCAGCTCCTGGTGTTAATGTAGTGCACAATATTTCATGTACAAACCAAGAAAGTATGTCACAGCACACTATGCCAAACTATGCCATACTTTCCATGCCAGTTTGGATGAAAGGCCTCTATAACAGGCAGCAGAGCAAATGGACAGGGCTACAGTAAAAAAAAGAATGAAGTTTTGCTACGTCCTCTCTCACTTGACTTAATTTATCTTTTCTGAATATTGCATTTAGAAAAGTAACAAATCATTGCATAGCACAGTCATCAGCTGCAAAATAGAATATTTATTTCTTTATTTAGTATTATAATTTTTCTAGAGCCTTGGCCAGAAAACAAGAATTATTCCTAGCTTACTCATTTCTGCTACTAGTTGGGCCTTTGTTACACTCCTTTAACAAGCCTGTATAAAGCACCATTAAGGCCTCGACTTTAGCAGAGAGTTTTAATCAATACTATCAAGTGGTAACAATTAAATTGAGAATCTCAATTTGTTCTTTGAGAATTACACAGCTTATCCTGCACGCAAGGTACGTGTAACACGGATAAATGCTTCTTGATTTTAAGAAGTCTGAGATTTTTGCCACATACAAATGAGGGAGACAGGAAAGTTGCTGTTTCTTTCAATTACATACATGAAATTTGTCCCCCACATGCATTGGTACTTTCCCATTTGTTATCTGAGAAACACCACAAAAACAGCTGAAACAATTTTTTCATATCTGGAAGAGACTTTCAAACACCACAATGATGGATCAAAAATTTGTCTGGATGCGATGTGATAGCATAGGAAAAAACAGAGTGAAACACTCAGATACTAATGTGAGAAAATATATCCAGAACACAGACCTTAATGCTTTTGGGATATCAAAATCCTTCTGATAAAAAGACTAAGCAAAGCTGGGATGAAAAATCCCTAAAAAATTTTGCAGAACATAGTGACCTTATTGACATGACAATCTCAGACCTAATCAAATTAATAGAAAGCATTTCATTTCTGTATTTGTGTCAGAGACCTCACTGAACTTGCTAGTACAATGCAGGTTATTTTTTTGTCAGTGAAAAAAATGCATGTTATATGAAAACCATTTTAATATAACATGCATCAAAAGAACAATTCAAAATTCTTAAGCAGTCTCAAATTTGAAATAAGACTTTTGCCTTTTAAGAAGGCATATTAAATGCGTGGACCTCAAATTTGCTTTCATTGTTTTAATTGAAAGTGCAGCAAGCAAGGTAAAAACTTTCTTAAATAGTCTAACAACTTTTGTATAGATATATTTATGAGTTTAACTAAAGCAATAATATTTTTATCTCAATTAAGTGGCACACTGAAGTTCATAATAAAGACTAAGAGAAGAAAAATAATCAAAATGTTCAAAGTTCTACAGCTAGTTTTGGTGATCTTTGTTCTTACAAAATTAAAGAGGAGATATTTTGAAGGCTCTAAAGAAACAAGCTCCCAGATTTGATTAGGAACATTAAAGTAACTGTATCAACTGAATAGAAAGATGAGAAGGGACTGTGATGCTGAGAAGAAACAACTGAGCAATGTGCAAAGCACTGGCTCTGGTAATGCAAGAGAAAGGATGACACAGCAAAAAGCAAAAAAATAAATACTAATGTGTACAGCACAACATGCCCTGTAATTGGCTGTGTGCATATGCTGGTCAAGTTATTCTGCTGGGGACAGCTACAGGTTCCTGAGCTCATTTAGCATAGATATAACTAATGACCACTTTTACTTTAAACCAAGAAACATAGAAAAGAGGGATGTGATAGCCTAGGCTTTTGAAACTGACCTCTAAAAAAAAAAAAAGCTGCAAGTTGTTTGAACTTACAAAAATCATGCACAATTTTTCACTATCATTCACCTCATAATATCTGTGCTTGTGCAAGATGATTACCCAAAGCCAGCAAAAATCATGTGCCTTCTGGCAGAAGTCAATTGCTCAAAATACAAAACTTGAAGGGCTTTCTCTCCTTCTTTACCTTTTATTCAAGTGTCCAAGTTGCCTAAGCATAATATAAGTTTTTAAATTTCATGTGAACGATCCAAGATCTGAAATAATTTCAGTCGAAAATACAGAATAGTCTGACAAATGTTTGATTTGGTAAAGCAAATTTAGATGCTTTTATTTCCCCTTTGCCTTTTTTTTCCAAAGTACGGAAATTACACTGTGTGGATTTGTGGAAATGACAATTGTGGATCACAATTATAACAAAAGGAGAAAACTTGTCCTGGACTTGCAAAAGTAACCTGTTTAAACATTCACAGGAGTGTCCCCGAGACACATCTGAAGAATAAATTTGGTGCTCTCAGTGGTGATTTAGAAGAAATAAAACTGATACAACTGTGACTGGTGTAGAGAACAACCTAAAAGCACAACGACTTAAAATAGCAAAGTAAGCTGAGGTCCTTCTGCCATTCTAAGAGGAAGAAAGGGCAGAGAGGTTTCTTAATAATCCAAATTGCAATTTTTCTTAATGCAGAATAATTACAATAATCTGACCTATACTTGTGTGTTAGCCTTCCATATGAGCAGCAATCAGTGAGAGCTGTAACACTCTTCAGGCCCCACTTCAAGAAGCAATTCTCAATCATGCATGTGGCTCAGTAATTTATATATTATTTCCCACTGATGCTGGAGATAACTGACTGGACTTCATGATCTGCTTCAGACTCAGAACAAGTCAGGCTCATGCTCAGCGAGCTAGGGACATAGTTACATCCCTCTCCACCACAAGCGTGCTGTGCTGTAATATTTAACCAGGGGAACCTTGTCAGCCATCTCCTGCAGCCCTTTAAGAGTTTCAAGGTGTCCCAGCTACTTCCAGTAAAGCTACTTAGTTCAAGCCTGCCTTTATAATAGAGAAGTAGCAAATACAGTGCTGTAAAGCTAGAAGTTGTAATGGGGACTGGAAGAAACCAAATTATTGTATCTGTATATTTTTTAACAGATGGCATGGAACTAGGGAGAGATTAAAAAAAAAATTAGCAATGTACTCTACCAATACAGAGAGACCACTGATAGGCTCTAACCTGCAAATGACTCCAGGAAAAAAAAGACAGCAAAAGCCGTCAGAAGTCTGGTTTGAAAATCGAGTTTGGGGAAGTAAATGGGAGAAATGACAGTAAAAATAATTATTCAATAACTACAGTATTAAATTACTATTATTAGATACGTCATTAAAATACTATTATTAAATAGCTACATTGTATAGTTACAGTACAGCTATCTATTAATGGCTTTTTAAAATCAAGAAATTGCATGAGCCATTCTCCCTCCCTTCATATTACAACCTAGCTTTAATAAGGAAGTTTCTCTCAACTGTCAATATTCTTGAAAATATTTTTTAAAACATTAAAAATGAGATATAAATGTAATTTACCAACCTTCTTATAGTCCACAATGTTTCCTTTTCCTTGTGCCTTAAAAAGAAAGAGATTTTTTATCAGACACTACATACTACAAACTAGAGTTGCAAGAATAAAGAATGCATTTAAATGAGCTACTACTTTGAACATAACTTACTTTCTCTAGGAATCTGATACAGAAAACCCTAAAATACAACCAAATGTGTTACCAGCTTACACAACATGGTTCTGTTTCAGATGAGAGCTGCAGATACTCAGTGTAATTTTTAAGCTTTTTTATTATGACTTGTAGTTAAACATTTGGTAAATCCAAAATGTTTCGGTCTTAAAAAATCTTGCTGTTTGCATTAATTAATCTCTCCCATAAGATTCTGTAATAAACTCTACTTCCTATCAGCAATAACAGGATTTACTTTCTTTAAAGAAAACTCTCTTTATACCTATACTGGCTTGCATGAGGCAATAGTCCAGAGCTCCCAAAAGGGGCTGTTGGACCCTGTCAGAGCTGTTACACCCATGTTAGAGGTGCTTTTGATTTAAGTATCAGCATCACCTTTTAAGTAAGTGACAGGTAAATACAACCTGTAACTCCTAATACATTCAGAAAGAAATGCAAATAAATCTTAAATTCCTTCTTACTCAGATGCAGGCAAATATGTTGTCCAACTTCCTGAATTTTGTCACAGAATGATGTAGAAGATGTCTTTCTCATGCATTGGCAGTGCTCTGACAGAACCAGAGCATTAGCACTTAACCAACCTGAAAACCCTTCCCTGAGATCTGATCGGATGTGCCATTATCACTTCATCTAACTCCAGCTCTTTTGCTTCCAGATTCATTGAGGAATAAAAACCAAAACCTGTTTCTTTATCTCTAGCTTCCTCAAGGGAAGACCTCAAACCTCAATTCTTTTGCAATGTGCCTCCTGAAAAGATGTAGATTAGGACCACTACCTCTCCATGTCCTCTGTGGGGACTTCAGAGATGAGCCCAAAGGAGCAGACGAACTGGGATAATGAGAAGAGCTGAGACCTGCACTGAAGAGGAACACTATGTGGCAAGCACAGCTTTGAAGAGATGTTGCCAAGCTGGCCCAGACTCGAGAAACAAATTAATTTTTGTAAAGGAGGAAAAATAAAACAGAGAAAAGAACTGATGAGAGACTAAACAAACTGAACATGAAGGAGAACAGTAGATAACAGAACTTGGTTATCCTGAAGGATAAAGGGGATTGATCAAAAAAACCCCTTTCTTCTCTCTTCAGTCTTCTCAAGAGCCAGCTTTTCTGGAATGCATCTTAAGATGACAGCCTGATAGCATTTATGAGTAGCAAAACCACTGCCAATTACTGCTTCCATATTTGTATATTCCCATCTTCTTTGATTTGTCAATTTTTATTCACCTGATTGGATCTTACAACTCCTTCAAAATATACCTAGTAGTTATATTGTATATTAGAACACCAGAAACATGTTCCTTAACAAGTGATTGCCTATATGCAGATTCACACTGCAGCAGAGACTCTGACAACATGTTTGAGGAAGATGCTTTTCAGCCACAGCAATAGTAGGAAAGGTGTGCTCAGTGTGCCTCCTCCTGTGCTTATTCTCATTACCAACAGCAAGAATATTTTCTCATGATCTGCTCCTGTCAAGCATTCAAGTCAATGGCTGTTGTGCTCCTCCAGGCAGCAGCCTCATACAATCTGTCTTCTAAGCCTTCTTTACTACAACTGCACCATTGCTTTTTTCCCGTTTTTTTATGCTCACAGTAGTACTTTGGCTCTCTAACTTTTTCTCATCTCAGACACACAGATGGTTTTTTACCTTTTACATCAGACTTGCTCAACTGGTTAAGCTTCTGACAGGGCCTGAGTGCAATGCATGTGCTTTACCTATTAAAACCATACAAAAGACATTGCATGAGAGGGTGGCTTATGAGTGTACCCTTATGAGCACTGCCAACGTGAGGAAGTCTCTGGTCTGAGTGCTTGGCCTACACTGAATGTCACATAGTGAATGTGACTGTGGATGATATCTCAAAGAGCATGTAGTTAAACAAAGATAACTTTCCTCTCTAAAACAGCAGAAGTCAAGAAAGGCTCCTGCACTAGGTGTTCCATATTGTTCCAAAATTGACAAATCATAGTTGGTAGTAGTGGTAGCATAGTAAATACCACGTATAAAGTATGTGTATAATAAATAAATGTATGAAGTACAGCAGTACCAGTAGATAGCAAATACTTTTGCATAGTACATGTCACTTGGCCCCCCCACCCTTTTCACACAGAACTGATTCATTGTTTCTATAATGCCCATTTTAGGTATGAAAATTTAGTAAGCAGACAGACGGCACTCCTGGAGTCCTGCAACCTCCTCTAGATTCTGCAGATGGGAAATTGTTTCAAAGCTTTTATACATTGTGCTGTGGAAATGCCATTATTCTCCAACTGCAATAATTCAAATCCATTTGCATTCAGCTTGCATATGAGCGTTGTGTTGTGACTGTTGAGTTCCAAAAATCCTCACCATGCTTCATGAACTACTAGTCCCTAATTTCAAAGTGACAATAGCTTTGCTTCATTTTAAGATCCCCCCACTCTATACCACAGAAGGACTGTAGGTTCTGCATACACCTCCCAAAATTTCACGGCTGAAGAGACCATGCCTCTTGATTGCAGTATGTGAAGGCAGGTTAGAACATAGAACTAGGCAGAGGTTTGGACTCCTCATCCTGTACCTGATTCCTGCTTTCAAACCAGCAGAGAAAGGAACCATCAGCAAGCACGTCTTGAATGAATATGCTTGCACAGAGCCAGCTTCTTATTGAAGGCAGCAGCCTTTCTAACAAACTGTATAACAACAAGCATGAATTTCCAAACAGAAGTCATCACTGTTGTTTAGACAGACAAAACATGTCCAGCTGATGCGGGAACTCAACAGAATGCTTAATTTTGGCCATTTTGGTGCTTCCCCCTCCCCCTTTCCCTTCTTGCTGTCTTCTACAGTTATCTATTTGTGCTTCAGCAACATCCAGGAAGCTATTCATGGACTTGAATCCTGCTGTGGTACATGACAGTTATCACATACTTATTTTATTCTTATTGCCTTCCTCATGTAAAAATTAGAGGAAAAACCAGGTAAATAAGAGAATTAAGAACAAGGGTATCAGACAGCTAGATCTCAAAACTATTTTGTGGTGGTCAGAAAGCCAAGCCTCACAGCTCTTTCCCCTTCCATTGAAAATTACTACTCCCAGTGTCATGTTGGCAGAAGGAAATGTGTGCTTACCTTTCAACCACTGTGATGGTTGAAGTTCTCTGCTTTATGCTGCCAGTGAAAGTAGCTTTACTAAGACGTGAGACTGCACAAGCAGTGCAGAGGAACACACAGATCCTCCATGCAAATGAATCTGCCTGTTACACTGATGCACAGAAGTCTGACAGAGCTTGACTGTCAGGTCCCTGCATTTCCCCTTGTTTAAAGTGTATTGTAACGTGCTGTCTTGGATGAGAGAGGTATTAAGCACTGCAGAGCATAGAGGAACCTCTTGTTAATTTCTAAGTTCCTGTGCAGGTTGAAAGTATAGATAGGAAGAAATAAACAAATGGCAAAACCAGGAAATTCTAAACAGTGCTTTATTTTACCTCTCTTATCTGTTTAAGCCATGCCTCCCTTCCACGGAATTCCTGATGAAGGATTGCAGGAGCAGAATTCAAGCTGAAGGCCATGGTATCACTAGAACTTTCTTTAACAAATGGCTGCAGGTCCGAATGTAGCTGAAAAAGAAGAACACACACACATTCAGTTCCCAGGAACAGTCTATACATATCCACCCACTCCTCAAATTGAGGTCCACATCCTGATTCTATACCTACTCACGACTTCCTACTTTGACACTTGTACTCTGGTTGCATTTTTTCAAGTTTGGGGGAGGGATAGAAAGATGTTGAAAGCCTTGCAGTGGTGGAAAGATGTGGTAAAGAGAAGCATGGAGCGAGTCTGCAAAGACACAGATAAAGGACAGCTTACAGAGCTGGGCAAGCCATGGGACACAGCCAGGTAGGAGACTGTGGAGTGGCAGGAAACAGAAAAAACATAAAGGCGAGAATGTGGGAAGATGATCAGTCTGTGGTAGGAAGATGATTAGTTTTTAATCTGTGCAGAGTACTACATTCTACTTTTGAGTACCTGAGGAAGCAGATACAGTATGACCTTCCTTCTGACAAAGCAAATGCTACATAGCTAGGAGCTTTCTATGAAAAGTACACAATCCTTGATACACAACTATGTGTCAATGGTGAATATATTAATATTAAAGCATACAGAAGATATTAAGGATATAACTGCACTTGAAATAATTTACTGGTAGAATTGCACCTAGTAATAGCATATAGTGGCATTTCTGTGGCAGTAAAACTGTGCTTTGTAAAACCACTTCCTTCTCCTGTAGGAACTAGAAACTGCATAAATCAACTCAGCTGAAGCAGATGGGAGGTCTGTCTGCCTGTCTCAAGCTACATCTAACCTTGCAAGTGATGCAATACAGCAGAAGCAAATCTGTGTTTTCCTCTGGACTAACTCTAGCTGCAGACTCAATGTCTTCTAGTGGAGGTCAGAGACCTTGTCCAGGAAATTCTACTGCTGTAGAGGTGTAGGATGCTCCTGTCCAGATATGATGACCTCCCTCCTTATCTTCTAGCTGCCCTTTATGGAAGTTACCTCCACAGCAGGTTATTCAGAGGGGATATGGCTCAGCCCATGCTGCTGCAGACAATTGAGCCTCACAGCACAAATTTCTGCATGGTGGCAGCCAAGACCCAACACATATGTACAGACTGGGCAATGAGGTGCTGGAAAGCAGTGCTGCAGAAAGGGACCTGGGGGTCCTGGTCGATGGCAAGTGGAACATGAGTCAGCAGTGCCCTGGCAGCCAGGAGGGCCAGTGGTGTCCTGGGGGGCATCAGGCACAGCATTGCCAGCTGGGCAAGGGAGGGGATTGTCCTGCTCTGCTCTGAGCTGGGGCGGCCTCACCTCGAGTGCTGGGGCAGTTTTGGGTGCCACAATATAAGAAAGGCATTAAACTATTAGAGAGTGTCCAAAGGAGACTACAAAGATGATGAAGGGTCTTGAGGGGAAGCAGTATGAGGAGTGGCTGAGGTCACTTGGTCTGTTCAGCCTGGAGGGGACTGAGGGGAGACCTCACTGCAGTCTTCAACATCCTCGTGAGGGGAAGAGGAGCAGCAGGCACTGATCTCTGTGGTGACCAGTGACAGGACTCGAGGGAATGGCCTGAAGTTGTGCCAGGGGAAGTTTAGGTTGGATTTTAGAAAAGGTTCTTCCTCCAGAGGGTGGTTTGGCACTGGAACAGGCTGCCTAGGGAAGTGATCAGAGCATCAAGCCTGAGAGAGTTCAGAAGTGTTTGAACAATGCTCTCAGGCACAGGGTGTGACTGTTGGGGATGGTCCTGTGCAGGGCTGGGAGTTGGACTCTATGATCTTTGTGGATCCCTTCCAATTCACCATATTCTAAGACATGTTTCCTCCTGCAACTCCTGTTAATGGGACAGTGGGTTTAGGAATAATGAAGGAGCAGAGAAGGTAAAGTTTTAAGCTGCTGCAGAAAGATGTGCTAGAAGGAAGTTAATAGAGCCTTTAATGTAATGAATTCCATTGCCAGTTTGGTAGCTCACAAGCACTGTTCATACCAACAGTTTCAAACATCTCACTCCATACAGCAGTCCAATTTCTCAACACTCACCTGCTGGCTAAAGTCTACAGCATAAGTCATGCAGTATATGACAGAGCTCACGAGCAACACATCTTACAAGCCTTTCCTTCTATACTTAAGCTCCCAGAACAAAAGGAAAAGGTGTACCTTATGACTCATAGACATATGCTTCCCATACTGAAATGCCATGTCCTGGATCTCAGCAGTGTGCTTTGCTAGCTCCATTGCAGCCTGGCAGCTCTTTGCCAGCAAGGCACTGTGCGACAGGAAAACCTGCTCCTTCCACCTAGATATGCCAATGTCATCTGTCAGGCAGTTCTCCTGAAAATGAAACAAAGGCTAACATGAAAACACCAAAACTGCACGTGTCAGCTCACAGAAGTTAATAGTGTGGCATGGGTGAGTAATGTGTGGTAAGTAACAAAACAAATAAAACTCTGGGTGCCACGGTGCCAAATAAATTCTTTTAGGGATGAATAGAGGGAAGTATCAGAATAAATATATTGGCAGTTTCAAACAAAAACCTTTTCGATTTTCTTCTCAAAAAGTACAATGCAAAATATGTGGAACTGTCAACAGATTCAATATAAATATTTTTTTAATCACTGTATCATCACACTGAACATTAACAGCCAACTATAGCCCTCATGAGGGACTGGGGAGAAAAAAAACCCCACAATCAAAACTCCAAAATCAACCCAAAAAGCAAACCCTCCCCGAGTACACCTGCGCTTCAGCCCCTTCCCAGTTACCAAGAACCAACAATCCCAAACAAACTTGAGAAGTCCCTACAATTTCTCCTTTGTAGTCAAGAAAAAAACTAATTATAACAAGTGTTGAAAATTCTTGTAGATTGCACTGAAAAAATGAAGGGCTGTGAAAGAGGACTTGTACCTCTTCTGCTCCCACATTAAGGGTAAGGAGCAACTGAAAGTATTAAAAAATAAATAAAGTTGCAATTTAGAAGTGTCAGGGATTAATTAACTTTCTCAGGGGCTGATAGAGGCATCTCAGTTATGCCTCTACTGAACTTTACCACTTTGACTGTAAAATCAGAGATGCTCAACCTGTCTCAAAATCTTTTGTATCCAAAGTATTTATTTGGATTACTTTCCACAGTGTTTTAATTAACACAAATCAAATACTTTCTCCCAAAATCCGAATTATCTGCCATTCCTTTGACTCATAAGGTGTTACTATGCTACTAATTCACTCATGTCTTCAAAGCTAGACATTACTTTAATCTGTCTCACATACTGTCACGCCTTTAGGTACTCTCTAAGGAGGGGGAAAAAAAACTCCAAAACCAGAAAAGATCACAGCTGTTTTGCTTAGAAAAATAAAATCAGTAATGAGAAGCTACAGAGAAAAAAATAAAGCACAAAAATGTTAAAAAATTTTGTAATTTCTCAGTTCAACTAAATCTGTAACACACACTAAACCAAAAGATATTCTTTAACAGAGTAATATAAAAACCCCTCTTACACAACAAACCTTTTCTCTCAAAGTGATGTCAATTAAATTACTTAGAAATGAGCAAGAAGTAATTCTGTGTGACCCTATAGTTTTCTAGCAAGGTATTATCTGTCATGAAATCAGTAACAAATGAAATAGAATCCATCCGTTCAGCTCTAATTTTCCTCCCTTATGGATATCACCCAGAAGTGCTGTGTTACAAGGGAGAGGATAATTTGAGACTAATGGAAAAAGTAGGAGAATTCTGCAATGCCAAGTAACACAGAGCTGTATCAAAATGCCTTTGCTTTCAGACATACTATTAAGTTATACAAGGAAAGTGAAGAACAGCAAAACCACATGTTTGCTATTATGCATATGACAACTTACAAAGTCAAGCCTAAAGTTTCCTCTGTTTCTATATTTTTGTTTTAATATCTTAACTCAGCCCAGAGCATGTGCAAATTCCCATGACTGGCAAAATGTCAAAATGAGCATTTAATTCAAGTAGTTTCCCATATATCAAGTCTCTTTTTTTCCATTTCGATATAGGTCAATTTATTTTAAATTTAAAATCAGGAGCTGTTGGAAGACGAAACACAATCTTTTCCTTAACAACCAATCTGCTCAGTGAAAAAACAGTACCTACCAAAATTCGCTGGATGATACTGAAAATTGGTAGTGATTTTTATAATCATTTGTTTTACATCAAATAAGAAAAAAATACTCTAGAAAGGTATCCTGAAACAATTTTGAAGTTAACAAAATCTTTCAGAAGACCTGTGAGTTGAAAATTATTGCTTTCTGTAGCCTTTGAGCAGCAAGAGAAATGCAGACATTATCCAATATCAGCTGAAGGAACTGAAGAAGCTTAAACAATCATTGCAATTCAATGTATACAAGAAAATTAATTCTATGATTTGTTACAAAATTATATTCCTAAACAAGTTTGAATTTCATTAACAGGATTGAAAATGATGGCAGCAAAAGTTACTCTCCACTACATGAACATTATGTAAAAGTTTCAAGCACCTAAAATGAGTATCTAACTTCAAAAAACCCACAAGAATTGAACGCGTATTTGAAGATAGAAATCTTAAAAAAATCTCTGAGCTACAGAAACAAGCCAGTTGCAAAAAGGCATTATGTCC
This sequence comes from Leptocoma aspasia, assembly GCA_013399835.1. Taxonomy (NCBI): domain Eukaryota; kingdom Metazoa; phylum Chordata; class Aves; order Passeriformes; family Nectariniidae; genus Leptocoma; species Leptocoma aspasia. Next base: position 62,346 of record VXAX01000387.1, read on the forward strand.
ATATGGATGTGCTTTAGCATATGAACTTGCATGCCAGAATATAGCTGATTTTAATTAAAGAACTTCTTATGACCACATACCCCTAAAGCTTCTGCTGCTTAAGACAGAGGCAGACACATCCTTTCTTTAGCAAAATTTTCCAACAATGCCATTTTTTCCCAGGCTTAATTCTCATGTTATACATAAAGTGTGCCAACCACACTGCTTTCTTACAAGGGTACGTAGGACAATATCTAAACACTATTTTAAAAACACCAAGAGAAAACCCGAACTACTTCTAGATTGCAAAGGCTGTAAAATCTGATATCATGACAGCTCTTACTATTTCTAAAGAAATTTTCACTGCTTTGTAAGCTTTGTTTTGTTTTGTCAGCAGTGAGTATAAAAGTGGACATTAGATGGCCCAGAAGACTCCTAGGACTTTCTTATAAAAACCTCTTTAAAGTCAAACGAATTCTACTTGTAGTTGACAGTGCTCAGACATTTGATTAACTAATGCCTGTGGACTGACCTCATTCATAAATTCTGTCACCAAGAAGTGGGTGCAGGTCACAAGCACGCCTGATGCTGTCAGGGTGGTAGGGAGTGGTGGATGAAGAGAGCTGAACCCCTCACCATCACTGGAAGAAAACAGCCAATCCAGAGACATTTGCATAATGCCAGCATGAGAGCACAGGGAAAATATCCAAATCCAGCTCTGTCGATCATCATTTCCAATGGGAAATGAAGAACAGCTGAGGGTGCTCCCATTTTACTATTGGCAAGGTCAGTTACTGCTTTGTTAAAAATTGTCTACTTGAGGTTTTTTTTTAATTAAACTACTTCCATAATTTAAACTGTGTTTAAAACAATCACCTCAGGAAACAAAAAACTTTTAGAAAATCAAATTGTGAGACAACACACGGGATCATAACCATCAGGAAGGGCAGCTCTTTGTGACAGCACCAAGGATCCCCAGTACAAAAGCAACACTTAAAATAGCACAGTTTGATTTATCTCACCAAAGAAGATTCTTATATGAGGCTCAGCCAAACATTTATTAAGGAAATATGAATGAAAAACAGGTCTTAAAAGTGCAAAAACCCATTTGCAAAACCAAGAAGGAGCAGAAGTTGAAGACTTTAAACTTCAGCTACAGTTTGTAACAGAGCCCTTCATTTTATTTCCATACCATGGCAGCTCTTTCTTAACCATCTGCTGTTTCACAAAATGATCCAAATGTCTGAATCATTTATATCAAACATTAGTTCAGTTCTCAATGGGCAAATAATCCACAGAAACACATAGAAATAATTTTACATTGCATATTCAAAATTTTAAATTAGGTAGTTCAAGAACTTCTATTTTACATAAATAAAATCCAGTGCAACTATGAATCACTCTACTAGCAGCAAGACCCTGTAAAACATTTCACACATGGTTCACATAAGCTTTCAGCAGATGTATTCATGCTTGCTGAACATGACAGGGCATGTTTTATTGGTCTATTAATACCCGTCTTCACTGCTTTTGGAGGAACAAGGGTGTCTGCAAATGGGTCAATAAAGCAAGCTACTGACTACTTTTATCATGACATTGTGAAAAAACAACACCTGGCTTTAAAAGAAAAGTTTGTAAACTTATCATAAAGATAAATATCTCTTCACATCTGTTACTTTTAAATCTCTCTGGAAAAACTTAGAAGAACAAAAGCAGTAAATAAATAACATTGGCCTTCTTTCTAGCTATGCTCTTTTTCCCCCAACACATTTTCCTATTCTTTTCACAGATGCTCTTTACTCAAATTCCATATTTTATGCTTTTCTTTAGTTTTGCAACAAAAACATTTGTTTAAAAAAAGTGAAAGCTCTGGCTCTGCTACCCTGCTAAAAGGTGGTTTATGTAACTCAAAATATATTTTATTTACTTCCTACAGTAAAATTATAAACTAATCCCTTACTTATAATACAGACTCATGGCAGTCAGTTGATGGACATGTGCAGTATTCCAAAACATTACTTCTCAAAGGAGAGCCAGGGACCAAACATCAAAGAAATATTGGCACAGTGCACTGCATGTAGCCCATCCTTTCCCAGAAAATAAACTAATTTTCATAAAAAACCCTACAGTGATCTAAAATAAATACCTGTTAATTCACTGTTTGATACAATGAGTACTTGCTACTAATGCCTTTATTTTTTAAACTTGCTTTACATATTAGTTATACACAACTTTCACAAAATTGCATCCAAAAATTCCTAACAGCTCTTCTGGCCATCAGTGGAATATGTTGGGAATGGTCCTGTCTTACATAATAGCCCCACGTTGACACTATAATGAGCTTTGCTACTGCACATTTATCATCAGCTAGATATTCTGAAGACAAGAAAAAATTGCCAAAACCCAACCAAGTTATTTCCCCTCAAAGTCCCTCATGCTGTAAGATTACAAGACCACTCTGGAAGATTAAGCACAAGAGCCAACCCACTGAAGTCCCTCTCTTGATTCTGCTGTTTGACCTTGAGCTTCCTTGTATCTCTTACCCCTGTGCAGTGAATTGACAGCAATATTAAAGTAATATTAGTATATTATTATTTGTTAAATGATCTGGAATATTAAAACAGAGGGGGTTTATAAATATGACAGTATTCCCTGAGTTAGCAAACATTTTAGAAGCCTTCAGCCTCCTAAAAGTTGGAAACAGAGACTCAGAGCAATGGTTTTTTTCTGTTAAAAATAGATAACCACAATCACAACTGAAGGCCAGACTAGACAATTTTCAACTTGCACTCACTAAGGCAAAATTTTTACTCCCAAATTAGACCTAGATTTAGGGACGGCAAATGGGAACTGGGAAGAAAGTCCTTCACTTGCAGAATTTTGGGCTGAGAGGAGATTCAGCACAGAAAACTGCAATAGTTTATCATATCACCTCTTTCAGATCCAGCTTATAGTCCAACATATAAGTTTAATATTGCTAATGCAGTATCTTAAACCACAGCAGCTGCTTGTTACTTTGAACATGAGTGACAAGCCTTAACCTTCAGGCTGTGTCAAAGCTTACACTTCGTAGTTTGTATTGTCACTTCAAATAATGATGAAAAGTTAAATATTAGCTTTTTCTTTCCCGTTTTCACACAGATCTAATGATTTACCTATGCAGAAAAGATGAAGCATGATCAAACAGAATGCACTAAAATGGGACAGCTATAGGATTGCATGTGGCTGCAGAGGAAAAAAAGTGGTAATGGAGCTGTCAAATAATTATATCCATTATATGTATTCAGGAGTAAATCAGGTCAGTCTTGTTAGGTCAAATGTTTCTTTGAACCTTCCTACTGGGCTATCCAAATGAAGAAGACTGAAACTTTTTTTTTTGTAAACATGAACTTAGGGTCTTAGAGAAGAAAGGTGAACTTTGCAGAGATATTTTTGTCTACCATTCAGGTAGACATTCAGCAAAGTTCAAAACAACTTGGTGCTAAGTTAGTTTATTTTATGGTACTAAAGAGCTTTAAAACAACTGCATTAAGGACATTTAACATATGAAGTACAGTTTTTCTGCCTCAGGGAAAAAAAAAACCAAGGTGAGAAGACATCCTCTTCTGCTTTTCTAAATTTAAGACGTTACCAGCAATGAAAATGCCATTACTAACTAGCATCCCTATGCCCTATTCCTAAAAGGAAAAATAAGTTTGACATTTGAGATTTAGTTGTGGAGCAGATTAAAGCATTTGTCTTACCGCTGGGAAATGTAGTTCACAATTTTGTTTCAATCAAATTGCAATTAGGGAAGGAGGGAAGATGCACAAAGGACACAAATAAGACAGACCAACAACTGAACTAGTCTATTTGCCAGTCTTTGCCAAAGAAATGGTCAGGACACAAATGGGACACTGCCTTGGCAGAACAGGGCAAGGAGAGCAGCAGGGATATATCTCAGCACAACATGGAACTAAATTTCTCAGAGAACTAGATACAAAAAATTAAAGCAGATGCCACACCTTGTTGTAGGTCTCATCAGAAGCCACACACTAGCCATTGTAAAGGCTGAACTTCAGACACTGTCATGTAAGCCTCTCTATTACGTCACCACACTCTATTACACACCACACAAAATTGTATTTTGAGTTAACTGGGCTCCCATTAGGAAGGGTACAGTGTACTTTCAACTCTCCTTAGACAGAAATAGTCACTGAAACAAAATAAGTCTTTGCTATTTGTAACTAGGCCAGGGCAGGGTAAATGTCATGCAGCTGCACTTAGTTTATCTCACACTTCCCCTTGCAATCCACACATGTGGAGGGCTTCAGTAAGGCAACAGAAAATTGAAAAAGAATGACTAAGAAAGAAAAGATTAAGATGATCTGCAGTGGCAGGAACCCAAATGAGTCCACAAGATTTCTCATTTACAGAGGGGCCATGGTTTCAATAAAATGCAGTTTCGTTGCTGAGATGAACCTGTAGAACTTCACCTCTACACATGAAAAAGCAGAAAGTAAATGAGTGTTTTTAAAACATACCTGCAATCTACTCGTATTTAGAAACCTGCTGGAATATGGAAAACAACATTTCAACTATTCTTGGCAAAAATCTCAAAGGTGTCGTCTATTTAACATATAACTCTGAGCACAGTTCTTAGGAGCAACACTGAAGGCTGAGGTCAGTTTATCCACAGGTTAAACACAGCAGGTGCAGAAGCACCACCAAGTTCCCAGCGTTGCCCTCCTGCCACACTTCCACCCAGGATCCACTCCTGAGAGGTGCCAGAGGACACTCCAGGCATGCCATCCTTTCCATGCATCCCAGGGAGCTGTGGGCCCCAGGCAGCTCCTGAGGGTGCCATTACTGCTGTCCTGCTGGAGGCTCTCAGCTCAGCAGTGTGATCATTCCCTTCCTAACTGCTTTCAGTCAAAATGACATGGATACACCTTGGCAAGGTTAGTTTTAGTGACATGACTTTGCTGCTGCAGAGCAGGAGAGACAGAGAGTGTCCAAGGGAGCAGCACCCTCCAGAACACAGCGCTGTTATCCAGTGGCACTCTCCACTTGCCCACTGTGGTTTGCTTGGTGCAGAGGCATCAGGGCAGGCATCTGCTGTAGCAGCAGCCCAGGGGAACAGCATTTTACCGGTATCAATTTTGTTACATGTGACAACACAGCAATAGTAAACCAGAGCTGCAATTTCAGTACACAACACCTGCTGAACCATAAGAGTCAGGTCTCCAAGGCACACCAGACAATGCCACTAGAAGTGAATCTATCTACCTCAGTGGATTCCAAGATTGATACTCACATATACACAGTTCTCACCAGCAACTAAAAACTTCTATGATAAAACCTGTAGAGGTCATGGCAACTTTAAATTACTGGTTTGCTTGCATGTGTTAAGGCATGCAATAAAATGAAAAAATGAAAAAGCCTCTAGTCTGAAAGTAAATGAAAAAATGAAAATGAAAAAAAGAACTCTTTTTTGCTCCAACATGCCTACTTCAAGAATGGCCTTTAGAAATTCCCTTAAATATTCCAGTAAAGATAAAAATACCTACATCTAATTTGACCAATTTTCATTGCTGTTCCTGCCGAACAAAAATACAGAACATCTGCAAATGCCTTTGACAAAATACAAGATTATTTTTTGTGAAATGCTGGTAGCTATTATCTTGGCCCATGCTGACTTCTGAAACACGTGCACAGTGACTTCTGACAGAGAAGAACACAGCACTACACTCCTAGCACTCCAGGACAAAATTCAGAAGAAAGGACATGTTACAAGTTCGGGAAGAAACATTCTGTAAACCTCTTTGGGCATGGAAACAACAGGTTTGACACGAAAATATTAATGATGTTGGCACCATTGTAATGAATACATTAACAGAACCTTGACTAGGAACGTCTGGAAGCATTTGGAAAGCCTATAGTAAGATGTGCCTAGAGCTCCTGGCAATGACACATGACAGTATTTTATTAAGCACTCACAAAAACAAAATAGTTCCTCCTTGAGTGTTTCTAGAAATTTCTGTCAGAGTTTATAGGTGCAATAATGATGTTACTGCTGAAACCCACTAGGACTAACAACTCTTCTGCCCTCTTCCTCCCTTTAACCAGGTGAGAAAGTCATTGTATTTACAGTAGTCACATATTAATATCACCAAATGCCTTGGGTACATAAATCTAGTGAAATTCTTACCTCAGATGATTTTGAGTTTTCATAATATATCCCTTGAACTAAGTCACCAATGGCACTTGAAATGAGTTCCACAACCTGTAAAAGAAAAGGAGAAAAAGCCTTACATCTTTAATTATCACCAAATTGACTAACAAAGCTACTGCCAGATTTCCACAGAGATAAACCAGCAGAAAGCTAATTGTGAAAGACTTCAGGATTTACTGAGATATACTCTGTGATATGTCTCTACTAAAACCTCTACTACAGTAACTCTTCTATCAAAGTTTTAAGTTAATATAAATGAAAAACAAGACTTGTTTTTCCTACAGTGTGAACTATAGAGTGTATTCTCACAAGGACGTTCACAGAACTAATAAATCCCAGTTCATGAATATGAGACAGTACCTCATCTGGGCTTTGTTTTGTTTTGTTTTTTTCCTGCCAAGTAAATACTTCACAATACCTCTCCTTGGGAGCTGTTAAAATTCTAATCTTCGTGGCTAATACAGAAAAGTCAGAATCCATAGAAAGGTAACCTTTCAAACGTGATCATTTGGTATTCAGGTGCCCTGGGAATGCACTGTGGATGTATTTAGTGCATGGCCTGAGGCTCAGCTGTACCACATACACTGAAAGTCTGCAACACGGGAATGTTTAAATCAGATTTATCAATCTGTATTATCTTCAGGGTTCAGGCTTTTTATTTTATTCAAGCAAAGCCTAAAAATCTGAACTTGATCCAGAATGTAAACCAAGTAGTCCACAGTCTCCCTGGAACTACTGTAAAATTTGAAGTTGTGCACACAAACTGTCTTAATTGGAACAAAATACTCAGATTTATTGTAAAATTAAATGCAGGCATTTCAAATAAGCACACCTTAAGGCTACCTCTTGGTTGTTCACAAAGTTTTAATTTCTTGAATGTTTAATTTCCTATGCATATGAGTCTGTATCTGATTCCTCTTTTTGCTTCCTAAAATTCAATGTAGTTTTTATTGAATTAAAAAGATTTAGTTTCAATTTTTATCATTCTTGTAATTGAAGACAAGAAGTCAAATGATAAAAGCCCTAACGGAAAGATATTCTAACATTTAGGCATGCTTTATTTGATAATAAAACCACATTTGTATGCTAGTTTTGAGTACTAGCAGAAAGGTTCTGTTTTCTTTTTTTTTAAACACTGGTTCATATACATATTCATATACACACAGCAAGCGCTAACTTTAGAAATGGTGCTGATTAAAAGTCATGTTTTTTCTTGCAATGCATATGGGTTAATTTGCAAGACCTACAAAAACAGCCTGAAAAAAAAAAATCACATTGCCCTTTAGGAAACTAGACACCGAAGAAATATTGTAGCAATATGAGCTTTGAAGGAACTGAAAGGACAATGATCCTACAGTGTTACCAGATGTGTTGAGTTATTTAAGGGGGGGGGGAAGAGAGAAAATGAGGGGCTCTTTTTTTTTTTTTAAACAACAACCCACAAACCACCCCCCCCACCCCTCACATTTTTTAC